>JAWPHD010011935.1:0-79629 GCA_037043455.1 Cyrtodaria siliqua
GTACAAAATTTAATCAAAAGCCGCGGTAGTTTTTGTTGCAGTTTGAATAGTTTTAAATTAGCTAACATCATATTATGTCAAATATATAATGTATTACTTTAGTTGTCGTTAAGTGTCGTAAACTAAAAGGTCGAGGATAGTAGATCCCAATACTAGTACATGTATTTCACTATGGGGAAATAAAATATACGGTAATAAATACGTACCTGTGTTTTATCGGTGAATAAAATACAGTTAGGAGTTCGGATGGTTGTGCAGAAATTAATTATTCACATCGGAACGATTCTATTCGATTTTAACACAACTATAACCCCATTGTTTATGCTATTGTGGTGACACTATATATTATCTCGGAGGTCAAGGTAATCAGACTGCTATGTTTACAGGCTTTACCATTGGGCGCCCCCATATGCAAAGTTCTGCGCGGTTCAATATACTGAATGATATAATTTGGATCTTGATACCTCGTTTTTGCAGCTTATTAGCATAATTTTGAAAACATTATATACGCGTCTAATTTCGAATACTTTTCAGTTTATGGAGCTTATTGCTCAATCTGGTGTGCCTGAATAGAAAATGGCTATTCTTCGGTCAAAACTGAATACACTGATGATATTTTATCTTTCTTGCACTATTTATGATTTTATCATTACCAACCTCCCAAGGCACACTATTATTGATACTATAACAACAGGTAAATAATGTGTATTTAAGTATTGATTCACTAATTTCGGTATTCTTGGGGTTTAACGACGGTCAGTGGTTGGCAAATTACCATAAACGCAAAGTGAATGGAAAATTTACCATGAAGCTATTTATGGTAAAGTTGCCATTCACTACCACCATTCAAACCCCAATATTTACATTTCTATTGCATTGACCTAAAATGAAACACGTTTATGTGCTGCATTTAAATTCCTAGTGAAATAACACTTTTACGTTTTGGGCACAGCTAAAACAAACAAGGTATAGTTTATTCGTTTGATTAACTTGAGAACTGTTGTAAGTTGCTATAAAAAAAGCGTGCAAGGTTGGCAACGTCACTGTTACCAAGTACATAAAACGATTAAATTCAATATTTCTATATTTTTACGGGTTATGAAAAACATAAGCTAGTTTAAATTTAGCGAGAAGTGTCTCGGACTCCACACACTTTAAAGTAGCCTAATGTTTTACATAGCCTGTCGAAAGATCTAAATATTTAGCCAGTCGATAGATCTAAATATGGAATTAAATCCTTAAAAAATCAATTCTTCAATAAATTAATCTAGTTTTTCATTTGCCTGACTCCAGTACATGCTTGTTAACATCCCTCTGCCAGGAAATATTTTTCCTTTTTGCAGTGTTAAACAGTAGCTTCTTGAACATATATTTTTTAATGGTTTATCAACACATCTAAGGTTATTTAGAGCCGCCCCAGACAGGAGAAGGATATATATATAACATTCAATACACGGGACTGCCCACTTTATGTCCGGCGCATCCTTGGCCGGGATAGTAAAGAGGCTGTGTCTAAAACCTTCTCGTCTCTCACAGCTACAAATTTGTGTCCCACTGTAAGCTTGACTTGTCAAGTGAGAAAGTGTCAATAATCATGGACGGCTGGAGATATTCAGTTCTGGTTCTACCAAAGAAAAAAAATGGATCTGCTTCTACCACAAAAAAATAGACCATCATATATAGCCTAACATGTGCTAAATATGACGTAAATGTAACACAACATTCAAACAGTTTATGTCCACGTCAAAAAAACAAAGCTAAGAAATTAAACGCGTTCCCATGGGCAAATTGTAACAGTAAGATCTCTAGAGTCGAAGTCTACCATGCTGTGTCACAACCGTTATCAGAATATAAGGCGTTGTTAGACAAATGCTATCAATAGCGTTTGCTGAATCGGTTATAAAACTGTGTTTTGAAAATATGTGGTTTTTTTGTTGTTGTTTTTAATATATTTTATATTTTCGTCAGTGCCATTTTTGCCTTAATTCAAGCTGCACCCTTAGATGTCCTGAATGTTCAAGATTGTCAAGAAAATAATATAGTATGTGTCAGTCTTCCAGTTGTTTGTGGTTGTTTATGACTGCGTTTTGCTTAATAGTAGAACTCAGCATTAATACCAGCAACTGGATGGCTTGAACTTTCAACCGAACTAAAAAAGGACTGGATGTATATGTACCATTAATAAGTCGCAGTTATCTGTGGTTGATGGATACAATAGTGGAATAGTGATGTACCAAACACTCAACTGTGGTCAACGATCAGTTATATAGTAATTGATATTTAAGTTATGACATTCCACAAGGAATCATTGCACAAAATAGAATTGTATTATCGCTGAAAACAAAAACAAAACATACAATCTACTTAGTCAAGAATCAGTTTGGATTACCACCATCTCAAAATAGTACAAATAAACTCCTTTTTTATATATAAGGAAAGTTAAATTTTTTCGCGTACAATGCAGAGACGATGGAAGCGAAACCCGAGCTGCATTTTGTCTAGTGACATTGGTGAGAAGTGAGTGAGTTCAAGTACGTTACCCAGACATGATTTGATATTTTGTAGCGAATCCGTGTTGAGAGGGTAAAGACGCAGTCATTGGAACCATCTCAACGCTGCGGTTTGAATCCCACTGGAGCTCGACTTGTAAGTGTTGATTCTTATGACGACGGGAAGTATACAGTATGTGTCTTACATCTTCTAACCAGGAATAAATGAGTGGTCTGCTTCCACCACTAAAAAATGTTGACACGTCATACATAGCCTAAAATGTGCTGTAAAATGACGTTACACGCAAAACAAACAAAAACGATATAAGTTTTATTACAATTGCCCTTAAGAAAAATGTTCTTGTCCGGTCCATGTGGTAAGTAGCATACACATCTATTGGTCCTTTATTGAATGTCATGCAGTTTTTATGTCCAGTCATACTCCTAAACCCCTTCTTCTTTCGAGTAAAGACCTAGGCACTTCATAGATCATAATTAGCTCTTAAAATAATGAGACGCAACCTTATTTGCCTATGTGTTTTCAAAAGACCGTGTGTTGCACATTAAAGGTAATGTCAATGTGAATATTGATGTACTTTTAGTGTTCATTCCATAAAGCTGTCCAACAATTCAGATAATGAGATGAAACTGTTACGTATCATTAATATATTGGGTGTGAACTTCACTTAAGTTCAAGGTCAAGCATCTTGCGCAAAGACATATTCCCTTGCTTTGTCCATCTGATGGGGATGGTAATATAAGGTCCAAACTACCAAAGGCTATCCTGTCTGCATGTTAATAATTATTACAATTATTCTGACAGTAAGAGTAGTAAGAGTAGGGCAGAGTTTCATGATATTAATTTTTAATCTTCGCCTCTCACTGAGGTGGCTCTAATAACCATAATGTGCTGATGATTGTTTTCATTTGCATTCAGTGATTTTTTTAACGAGTTGAGCTCGCTATAAGGCAGTGCCTTATTCATATTATATATTGTCTTTAAGATAAAAAATACATAGTTTAACAGAAACTCTATGATAATATCACTGTCGTAAACGAGATACGGAGGTGTCATTCAAAGATGGCGGAAGATAACATCGGCACGAGGTACCTAGGTACGTAATTTCATTGCTGATATCACTTTAAATATACCGTTATGAAACTTGGCAGTTGTGTGGTTCGATAGTACATTGGATGAATTATGATCGTACATACTTGATATGTTTATTCTTCTCGAAATAAGTCATAACACTGTATCTAAGTCGTGAATGAACGGCGATAATAATTGAAAGCCATGGCGGCCCCAATGGTTTTGCCTATTTCTCATCCTATGTACAGAACCACGACCAATTAGCACTGTAGATATATAATTTGAGTCGTTACATACTTACACCGTAAGTGTAGGGTTATAAAAAGCTTTTTACGCCAAAAAAATGCTTTTCATTTATTTCCATTACCACGGAGGAGTCACTACTATATTGGGTGTCATTTTCAGGAAATGCACTCGGAGGTCTCTCAAAAAAAAGTATGCGGAGGGGTCAGTGCTTGGAAAAAAGAATACGGAGGGGTCGTTATAACTAATGAAGCTATAGAAGGCTTTATATATATTTATTTTTTTAAGTTTCGACGCATTTAGGTTGGTTATGTGCAAATGACATATACATATGTGTTAATCAAATATATGTGAACCATTGTAAATGTTTTACTTATGCATGGATTTGTCAATACACCGTAAAGAATGAATTTGGAATCGCTGCTATTTTTATCATTTTTAGCTCGACTATTCGAAGAATAAGAGAGCTTATGTAATAACCCCGGGGTCGGCGTCAGCGTTGGCGTCGGCGTCGGCGTCGGCGTCCAACATCAAGGTTTGCGGGTAAGCTGTGTTTACAAGTCTATATCTCTTACATTTCTTATCCTAGCACAACCAAATTTTGCCATGGGCTTCCTTATAGCATTATCTTAAGGGCTGCATAAGCAAGTTTGGTTCCTGTAACCCATGGGCTCCCATGGAACCCAAATTATGATAGCCCATAAAATGTGTCCGATTTCACATCAAATTTTGCGTGTAAGCTGTGTTTACAAGTCTATATCTCTTACAATTGTTACCCTAGCACAACGAAATTTGGCCATTAGCTTCCTTATAGCATTATCTTAAGGGCTGCTTAAGTAATTTTGGTTCCTGTAACCTCTGGGATCCCATGGAACCCAAATTCTGATAGCCCTTAAAATGTGTCTGTTTCACATCAAATTTTGCGTGTAAGCTGTGTTTGCAGGTCTATATCTCTTACATTTCTTGTCCTAGCTGAACTAAATTTTGGAATTGGTTTCCTTATAGTATGTTGTAAAGGGTTGGATAAGTAATTTTGTCTTCTGCAAATTCTGGGCTCCCATGGAACCCAAATTGTGATGGCCCATAAAATGTGCAATAAAGGCAGATCATGTAAGCATGTATATATCTATAATTTTGGTTTGGGATTTCTTATAGCATTATGCATCTTATTCACATCTTATTCATACTTCACCCATATTGGGGCATGGGCTCCATCCTACCCTACCCCCCCCCCCCCCACCAACTCCACATCTTTTTTTTATTTCCTTTTTTTTTTTACATATTTCTGTGTTGTTTTAGTCAATTCTTACACATATATTTTGCCCCCTCCCCCCACCCCCCCGCCTCCCCTACCCCGCCACTCCCAACCCCCCAACCCCCCCACTCGAAAGTAGAATATTTTTTTTGTTTTTTTTACATATTTCTGTGTTTTTTGGTCAATTCTAACAATAGCTTCTTACACATTTGTTGCTCCCCCCCCCCACCCCTGCTTCTATCCTCGCCCCCCCCCCCCACCACAAACACTCGAAACTAGAATATTATTATTTTTTTATTTTTTTTACATATTTCTGTGTTTTTTGGTCAATTCTAACACATAGCTTCTTACAAATATGTTGCTCCATCCCCCCACCACCTGCTTCTCTGCCCGCCCCCACCCTACCCCCACCCCCCCACCCACCCACCCACCCCACCACCACACACTCGAAACTAGATTTTTTATTTTTTTTACATATTTTTATGTTTTTCGGTCAATTATTACACATAGCTTCTTACACATATGTTGCTCCCCCACCCCCTGCTTCTATCCCCGCCCCCCCCCCCCCTCCCACACACACTCCAAACTCTTTTTTTTGTATTATTTTATTTTTTACACTTGAAACTAGAATATTATTATTATATTTTTTTTTACATATTTCTGTGATTTTTGGTCAATTCTAACACATATCTTCTTACACATATGTTGCTGCCTCCCCCCCACTCCCTGCTTCTCTCCCCGCCCACCCCCCACCCCCTCCCCCCACACACACACATTCCAAACTCTTTTTTATTATTATTTTATTTTTACATATTTCTGTGTTGTTTTGGTCAATTCTTACACATACCTATGTTGCACCCCCCCCCCCCCCCCCCCCCCCACCACCACCACCACCACCACAAACTCGAAACTAGAATTTTTTTTTTTTTTTTTTTTACATATTTCTGTGTTTTTTGGTCAATTCTTACACATAGCTTCTTACACATATGTTGCTCCCTCCACCCCCTCCCCATCCCTGCTTCTCTCCCCGCCCCCCTCCCCCCACACACACTTCAAACTTTTTTTTTTTTTTTTTACATATTTCTGTGTAGTTTTGGTCAATTATTACACATACCTATGTTGCATCCCCGGCTCCCCGCTCCTCCTCCACCACGCTCGAAACTGGAATATATTTTTATTTAATGTTTATTGTTTTTTACATATATCTGTGCTGTTTTGGTAATTTCTTACACATAGCTTCTTACACATATATGTTGCCCCCTCCACCCCATTCCCCCCCCCCCCCCCCCCACCAACACTCGAAACTCATTTTTTTTATTATTATTATTTATTTTTTTATTTATTTTTTTACATATTTCTGTGTTGTTTTTGTCAATTCTTACACATAGATATTGCCCACCACCCCCACTCCCCCCAATCGAAATATTTTTATTTTTTATTTTGTTTTACCATATTTCTGTGTTGTTTTGGTCAATTCTTACATAGCTTCTTACACATATATGTTGCCCTCCCCACCCCTCTTCCCCATCCCCACTCAAAACTCGATTTATTATTATTTTTTTTTTTACATACTTTTGTGTTGTTTTGGTGAATTATTACACATATATGTTGCCCTCACCACCCCCACTCCCCCCCACCATCCTCCCCGCCTCTCCTCCACCCCCACCCCGCACCGCATTCAAAACTGGATTTTTTTTTTTTTTTTTTACATAGTTCTGTGTAGTTTTGGTCAATTCTTACACATAGTTATGTTCTGCCCCCAGCCCCACCCCACATTGTTGTAGCCTTGTTTTCTGATGGTATATACTAGCTATAAATTTATTATTCTCTGAAAAATCGAATAGTCGAGCTGCGCTGTTCTCCGACAGATTTTGTTAATAATCTAATCTATATCCTAAAATTAAAAAAAAATTCTACTTGTTTGATTAATATTTAAAATGCGAATATTTTGTGTCGCACAAGTCTGAATTTCTGCGTATGTTTTTTATTCATTGTTTCAGACCACTAAAATTCCGCCTTCAACAAATGCATCACCAGTGCTATTATTGCATGTTCACCAGTCAGAATGTCGGCGATATTATACACCACAGTGTAGAACATCATGGTTCGGAGATTTTAAAATTCAAAACACCATCTCTAGATCCACACACTGGAAAAACTGGATTATTGACAAAGAATTTTACAGTCATATCAAAGGATATTTTGAATCCCTGCGAGACATTTTCAATAGACGCCTCTTAGGAAATATGTGTAGAAATCGAAGACATGCCCTATATTCAAAATATGTCACTTTGTGAATTAGAAGATGAGATATATCATGACTGTACTACGGATAGTCCGTTTGCCAAAACAAACAGGTGTTCCACTCCCACATCTAAACAGAAGGAAATGTACAGTATTATTTGTGAAGATAAAACAGAAGTAAAAGATGCCAAAATCACTGCAGACATTTTAGAATTGACTCCAACGGTCCTAGATGGACTTAAACAAGCAGGTCACGTTGAAACGTGGCTCAAACTAAATCGTATTGTCAGTAACTGTATATTTTCGTTTGAAAACATAGAATGTTTGTTGTATATGGATGTCTGCAGGTTTTTTGAGTGTACCAAAACGTCCTCCATGAGATAAAATGATACTGTGGAAAGATTCTGACGAATTGGATATAGACTATTCCATGGGAAATGGTTACGATATATGGGTGGACCCAAACATGGAGAATTGCTTGTATCAAATACATGTGAAAGGGTTCTGTATTACCCAAAAGACAGTTCTATCAAATTTGCTATGCCACACTGTAGTATTGTATCGTCAAGAATGTCGCCTGTTGCTCCATCAGAAGTTGCGCCAGGAATATTAACGCCCTTACCCGATAGGGTAGCGGAACGGTCTACAAATGAAAAAACATTCAAAATATGTTTGAATGGTAAAAAATTCAATGCAGTAACCAGCGAACAAGGAGATGAAATAGACCTTTGGAGTCCTGAACAAAAACCAACACTGGAAGAAAGAATAAATCATCTAAAGCTTGATAAACAAGCATTTGAAAATGCATCTGAAGTTGTTCAAACTGCCCTAGGTAAATACAAATACAATGTTCCAGACATATGTGAAGCCGACAATGGAAGACTTAAAGTGTATCTACAGCAAACTGTAACTTTACTAAGTATTCGTATAAGAGCACTTTGGGAAACCACTGTGCATAGAGAACTGACAAAAGAACGACTTAACAAATCTATAGAATGGGATTGGAGAAAGTCAAAGTTTGTATTTGTAATAAACGGTTTGGTTACCTACCTGTATGATGTAAGGAACTTGCTTAACGTGATTGATCAGATCTGTTCTATCGTTGCAAATGTCAACGGTTCAAACTTAGTGACCGAGAGTGTTGTCAATATGAGTTTACAAGACAACTATGTACACCTTTCTGATACTTCGAACATTGATATCAGTGAAACGGATCAATATAGGTTTGTGAAACAAAGAAGTCCTACAAGGCATACAATTCGGCAAAATGCTCGAGTAACGGGAAGCAAAATTAATGCTGCAATTGGGCTTGACACATTGAACCGTCAACTATCACACTTTGATGACGTAGTATTTAACAAAATCAAAACCAGAACCTTCTGCAGGCGCTAAAGAACGGATGTGAAAACGAAAATCATGCCATTGCATCTTTTGTCGGGAAAGTTCTTCATGTAGTATACAACCCGGATTTAAGTATGTAGAAGAGGGTTGCTATTCGATCAGAATGGGTGGGGTATCGGTTGTCGTTAGCCCAGATGGGAGCTGCAGAGCGTCATACGATTTGCCAGCTTCAATTGGAATCGAGTGTAAATTTCCCTTTCCATGAAAAGTATTTGCGCCATCAGTATTTTACACTTTGCCGAAGTATTACGTTACACAAGTCTTGGCAGAAATGAAAGTTCTGCAGACAGAACAGCTGTTCCTTAAATGTTACAATTCAGATCTACTACAGTTCAGAAAGTGACGTTTGACGCAGATTTATGGGCTGACGTGGAAACAGAATTCAACGTGTGTATAGCGATGAAAACCATCTCGCCCATCAAAGAAATCTGATAGTAGTAAGGCCATTATATCGAAGATCAACGAAAATGTAGAATGTATCGCTGAAGTTCCATCCATCAAGTGTATAGATTGTGAGATGCCCGTTTCGGACGGAAACCTGTTTTGCAGTCATAAGCCTTGTTTAGAGCCGTATGAGAAAAAAAATGTAGTTACACTTCATCACATAAAGGAGGTACTTTACAATGTAGACATGTACCTGGAGAATGCATACAAACTTATAAATTCAAAAGACCTTCTGAATTTCTTGGATGCATGATATCTGACCTTGACAGTGAATTTCAAATCGAACAGTTACATTCAGTTCCGATAGCATATGGCGTGAAAGGCTACAGTATGTCAACAGCTGTATTAAGGCAAATAATAGAACACGTACTACAGGAGTACAATAAGCGTAGGTTGTATGTACCAGCCCGTTCCTTTGATAACCGGTTGGTTCAACTTGGTTGTTCGTGACAGAGATGACAAACCACTAACAGTTTTGCAACTACAAGAAGACATATTTG
The DNA here is from genome assembly GCA_037043455.1 of Cyrtodaria siliqua. NCBI lineage: Eukaryota > Metazoa > Mollusca > Bivalvia > Adapedonta > Hiatellidae > Cyrtodaria > Cyrtodaria siliqua. Next base: position 9,667 of record JAWPHD010011935.1, read on the forward strand.
CTGAAGCTCGTAAACTGTCAAAAACAGAGATTGTGGAAGCTATTTCTGAAACATACGCCATGCCGATGGGAAAAAACTCAAATATGCTGGACGAAGTAAAGTTGATAAACGTAGAGGTCAAACAAAATCGAAGACGTATCTATGTGAATGGATTGAAGAGTGGAAAAGCAATGAAGATGTCGAAGCATACATGGGATTTAATAAGAATTAAAAAAATCGTTTTAACCAGTGACACACAGAAAGAAGACTCTGTTTGTGAAAATTATAATATGTCTTCTCTTCCTGGCGATAAGGTTGATCAGCTTTCTGAAGAAATTGTAGAAGACATACAATACGCTGAAAACACACAAACCATAAATGACAACATCCGTACGAATCGGACACGAGATATTATGGACTATGATGTTAGTACATTGTTTGAACCAAATTCGGCTACAGAAAATGAAAATGATCAAACCAAAGATAAATTAGTACACGAGCATAACAATGACAACGACTAGTATGCTATTGTACGAAGAGGATATCAAAGATATGTTAAAGGCGTTGAAATTAGACGTGAAGGCAAACAAGAATGGTAAATGGGACGTCAGTGTGGTGGAATTTCAACAAAAAATGTAAAATGCAAATATAATTGACAAGTCATTTCTAGCCTACGAACTGAAAACGCGGATAACACCAGTTACTGAAAAACTTAAGTGTAATGGTGTAAAAACTAATTTATCGAGTCGTAAATATGTATTGGTAAACGCTTTATCTGAAGTTCTCGGAGATGGAAGCACCTAGAAGCAAATGAATAACAGAAAGAAAGTTGTGAAAATTGCACCAATTAAAGTACTTGCAAAGCAGGCTGTCCAAAAATTACCAAAGGATCATTTAAAAGTCATATTTGCAGAAAACTATTTCCCGTCTGAGATTTTAAAATGGTTTTAACCTTTTGGTAAAGAAATCAAGACTGACAATATTGATTGTACATATCAGAAATATTGGTATGTCGTCCAGAATTTAACCCAGCTATTGGATACTATATCTTTATGATCCTGGATGCCTACCATCACATATGAGGACTTCGAAGGTTTTTCTTTGCAAGTTTTCAGGACATCGACCCTTGGGGAACAGGTGTTCAGCGCCCTGATGCCATATGTACCGCTCTGTCTGTTGCTGTTGAATTGACAGAAGCCCGCCTAGATCTAGAGAGGTAACGTCTTTAATCTATATCATATTAAAATAACCTTTTGGTCTATTTTATGTATATGGCTAAACAAAATCTTTGATTCTTAATATTGTTTTATTAAACGAATTTATTTGTTGTTGAGTGATGTTGGGCATTATGAGAATAATTTAATACCCTTCATAAACAAACAAAACAAAAATATTAAACATATTCGAACTTTAATAATTGCCTTTATATGTCAGCTAAGGCTAATTAAATTCATTCACGAATGCTATTTAAATATATATAGTTATATTTATGACGCTTGAAATCTACAGTATTTGTAAATTTATTTGAAACATAGGTATACGCTATCATAAATGACAATTTTATCATTTCAGATCTTATTTGTATGTCTTTTAGAGATCACGGATTTGATACCCCTGGTAGAAAGCGCGGGATAATGAAAGGAAACGTGGGGATGTGTCTAAAGAAATATAAAAAGATCAGACAGGGAAAGTAGCATTTAAGGAGGGCAGTCAACCACAAAATACAGAAACAAACACGCAAACAGACAAACAAGAAGGCAAAAGTAATATTAAATGCAAGTGACATCACAAACACAAAGGGTTGACAATAGGGCTACCGCCTTGGAACGGTCAGTGGCAAAGTAGGCCACTGTGGGTTTAAACCGGTTTTAGGGTGCACCAAACCTCACACTTACCCTACTGTCATCCTGACTGTCCGGTTCGACGCTCGCAAACAGTGCGAGAGTTTCACCGGGCTCACGAAGCTAAATTTCTCCCACATGTCAGAAGAGGGCTTCAACTTGATAATGACCTGTAGTAACCTTAAAATACCAAGCCCACCATTATATATATGTATTATGGGGTTTCTGGACCAAAAGTCTCCCAACCTTACAAGCCTTAATTCACTAAAACTAAAAACTGACTTTTAACTCAATTTGAGGCTTATTTTAGATGTGTTTTTTTAAAGAAAGTTGAGTTGTAGAAAATATTGAGAAAAGTTTTAGGTTTGACAAAAGTTTGTTTATAAATTACCATTTAAAATAATTAAATCAAAATACGTCTAAATTTAAGACATTTTTTATAATAATACTTTAATCTCCAATAATCGTTCATTTTTCTAATTGAAGCTCCACCGCAACTAACACACACTTGATACTTAGCACAAGTGCCTTTATTACACTTTAAACACGGTAATACTTTACTATTTTTTATTCTATATTTATGCAAACTACAGTAATCTGAGTCCATTGTGGGCTTTTTTTCACAATTACCATTTAAACCGACTTTTAAAATCTTACAAACTCTGATATTCATTGTCTTTTTCATATATATTAAAGAAATCTTTTTTATCTAGTATAACAATAAAAGACTATGAAAAGCACAGAAATCATAGAAAATTTAATAACCCTATTTAATCAGGGTAAAATAAGCAGCGATGCATTAGACAATGCATTAAAAGTACTAAAAATTGAAGAAGAAAATGAAAAAAAAGAAGAAGTTAAAAGTCAAGTATTGGAAAATTTACATAAAAGAATATTAAAAATTGAAGAAGAAAATGCATTAAAAGTACTAAAAATTGAAGAAGAACATGCATTAAAAGTATTAAAAATTCAAGAAGAAAATGCATTAAAAGTACTAAAAATTGAATAAGAAAATGAAAAAAAGGAAGGAGTTAAAAGTCAAGCATTGGAAAATTTACATAAAAGAAGACGTGCTAAAAAGCAACGTAAACATGAAAAAGACAAATTTGCAAAACAAAAAGAACAATTTGAAGATGAAAAATACAAGAAACAAAAAGAAAATGTCAAAAAAGAACTTAAACTACAATTTGAAGATGAAAAAGAAAACTTAAAACTAAAATTAGTTGATAATCCAATTGGCGGGTATTTTAAAGCATATGAAATTAACGTTAATGAATACAAAGATACTTAAAAATTATACAAAGATAAAAACTCTCACATCATCAAACAAATCAAAAAAGAACTTACACATTTTAAAGGTTTAAAGTTTCAATTTGGTCAATTCAATTCAATTCAATATCTTTATTTCCTCCATGCAGGAGATTATGAAATACAATAATATAAATACATTTAGAACAACATAATCATGGCAAAATATCATATGAGAGAGAGAGAGAGAGAGAAAGAGAGAGAGAAAGAGAGATAGAGAGAGATTAATATATACATTTACACAGATTTGAGAGAGGTTAATATATACATTTACACAGATGTTTACATTATTGTAATTTGTAGTAGAAATAATAATACCAATCGTGCGCTCTGCACTGAGCTCATATGCAAACTAATTTAACACTAGCAATGTCTTGGCATATTTCGAGTTTCGCTTAACATTTGTTTTTAAATGACAACATATTACATATTCTGAGTGAAGAATATAAATTTGTCAATACAGACACTCGCAAATCTTGATGCGAGATGATAGAACTGATTGTACGATTCATTATCAATATCTGTCCGAGGTGGCTCGCCGAGGACTTTACATGTGAACGATAATGGCTCGGAAGCATCTAACTCATATCTTAGATTAGGGCTTACATCCTTATTAACGTCATTTAAAAATTTAATTCTCATATTAAGTGTATGTGTACATTCTGAAATAATATGCACCGCTCTTATTAGGAAGGTTGTTTGACAAACTGGACAATATGATTCCTGTCTTAAAGGCGTCTCAACCCATAGGCGGGCTATTTTATTTGCTTTTGCAAGATCAGTTCTGTTGGACGGTATTGTCCAGAGTAAGGCAGGTTTTATTTCCTGATGAATCCTCCTGAACAGTGAACAAAATGCAATCTTGCAAAATTCCTCTGAAAAATTAATACAAGATTTTTACAATAAATCATCCGCCCAAATCCAAGAAAGTTTAGAAAGATTTACAAATACAGCATCAGGTTTAGAAATAGATCATTGTGTTAAGTTTTACTTGAACATAGCAAAATACAAACCATTAAAAGGTTCATCTTATATTCCATTACCCAAATTTTTAGCAGATAAAAAAGCAATAATAAACGTAAAAAATAAAGACAACAAATGTTTATTTCATGCTTTAAATTCAGCATTAAACCCAGCTACAGATCACTCAGACAGATTATCAAAATATCCCCCTTTAAGCTTTAAATCAGAAAATATTGATTTTCCAACTCCGACAACTCAAAAATCCAAAGTTGAAAAACAAAATAACCTTGCTATTAACGTTTATGGTTATTTTCAACGAAAAAAGAAAATAAACATTTTCCCATACCACATATCAGAACAACCCAAATCCATTGAAAGAATTAATCTACTTTTAATATCCGAAGAAATAAAAAAACTCAAAAAAGATGAAAAAGATGAAAAAGAAGTTAAAGAAAAAAAAATCATTATACTTGGATAAAAAACCTAAATAGACTTCTATACGACCAAAACAAACACAAAGGTCAAACTTACTTTTGTGACCGTTGTTTATGGGGATTTTCCGACAAATAATTACTATCCAAACATAAGGAAGACTGCGATAGTATTAACAAAAAATCTTGTAAAATTAATATGCCAACCGAAGAAAAAGGTAACCTAAAATTCATAAATCATCAAAATAAAATGCATATTCCCTATGCAATTTATGCTGATTTTGAAGCTATAATCAAACCTAACACTCAAAAAATTGGAAACAAAACCCAAATAACAAATCAACACGAAGCATGTGGATTTGGGTATCAAGTTGTTAGGTATGATGGAGAATCTGAAGAAACAGTAATTTTTAGAGGCAAAAACACAGTGGAAGAGTTTTTAACAAAATTAGAAGTTGAAAAATTAAAAATTAAAAATATATTTTCTCATCCAAAACCTTTAATCATGACAGATGAAAATGAAACGAATTTTAACAAAACTCCTGAATGCTGGATATGAGAAAAACCCATTTGGAAATCCAACGAAAACCAAAAAGTAAAAGATCATTGTCATTTTACAGGAGAATACAGAGGAGCAGCCCATAAAAAATGCAACTTAAAATTGAAAATTAATGCAAATAAAACTATAATTCCAGTTATTTTTCATAACCTCAAAGGGTATGATTCCCATTTAATTATGCAAAAAATCCAAAAATGACCGAAAAAATAACATGCATCCCAAATAACGCAGAAAAGTACATTTCATTTAGTGTTGGACAATTAAGATTTTTGGATAGTTTTCAATTTATGGCTTCTTCTTTGGAAAGATTAGCAGATGCAACTGATAAATAGATTTTAAAATTACCAAACAAGCCTTTGCAGAACACACAGATTTACTTTTAAGAAAAGGTGTTTATCCTTAGGAATACATGGATTCTTTTGAATGATTTGAGGAAACACAATTACCCCCCAATTGAAGCTTTTTATTCCAAACTTAGAGGTGAATCTATTAGTGCTGAAGATTATAAACATGCCCAAAAAGTTTGGACAAATTTAGGCTGCAAAACTTTTGGAGATTATCATGATTTGTATCTAAAAACTGATGTAACTCTGTTGGCAGATGTATTCCAAACTTTTAGAAAAACATGTATGAATGCATACAAACTTGATGCTTTACATTACTATACAGCACCTGGATTAGCTTGAGATGCTTAACTCAATCATTTAAAAATAAATTTAGAACTTTTTACAAACATTAACATGCATTTGTTCATTGAAAAAGCTATGCGTGTTGGAATAAGCATGGTTTCTCAAAGATATGCCAAAGCAAACAATCCTTATGTTTCCAAATATAACTCTAATAAAGAAAACGAGTAATTAATGTATTATGACGCTAATAACTTGTATGGGTGGACTATGAGTCAACCGTTGCCTTATTCAGGGTTTAAATGGGTTAATTTTGAGTTAGACAATTTAAAACCAAAACCTGGGAAAGGTTATATTTTAGAAGTTGATTTGGAATATCCTCAAGAATTGCATGAATTACACAATGAGTATCCACTTGCCCCGGAAAGATTAGCAATAAAAAAAGAATGGTTATCTGCTTATCAGCTTGATTTACTGGAAAATAACTCATTAATAAACACAGAACAATTAGTTCCAAATTTGATGGATAAGGAAAAATATGTTTTGCATTATAAAAATGTAGACTTATATTTGTCATTAGGGATGAAATTAAAGAAAATTCATAGAGTATTGGAATTTGATGAAAAACCATGGATGGCATCATACATAAATCTAAACACAGAACTTAGAAAAAAAGCTAAATCAACCTTTGAAAAAGACTTTTACAAGCTAATGAATAACTCAGTGTTTGGTAAAACAATGGAGAATTTACGTAACAGAACTGACATAAAATTAATCAAAACGGATGGGTCAGAAAATGAAAAAATAAGAAAAATAGTATCCAAACCAAACTTTAACAGGCGTATAAAGTTTTCAGATGAATTGTCAGCTTTGCATGTAAATAGGGTTAAGTTGACATTAAACAAACCAATTTATGTTGGGATGTCAGTATTGGATTTATCAAAATACATGATGTATGACTGGTATTACAATACTTTGAAAAAAAGATATGGAGACAACTGTACTTTGTTGTATACAGACACTGACAGCTTGCTGGTAAGTATCAAAACAGAAGATGTGTACAAAGACATGGCTGAAATGAAAGATGAATATGATTTAAGCGATTATCCTCAAGATCATCCTTTATATGACAATACAAATAAAAAGGTTTTAGGTAAAATGAAAGATGAATGTGCTGGTGTTGCAACTGAGGAATATGTTGGGTTGAGACCTAAATTGTATACGATTTTAAGGGGGAATTGACCTATTCGAAAATTTAAGGGTACGCATATGAACTATATATATTTGTAAATTTGAAGATATTTGCGATTTGAATCTGAATTTTATTTTGCCGTTATTTAAACATGTTTTTAATAATAACGTCTCAGATATGGCTATGTTTGACGTTTTTCATAAAAGTCCCGTTGTACCCAGTGTTCAACGTTTTTGACATTTTTAGAGTGTTAGGCTAGTCATATGTAATTACTTTTTATATCAAACTGTTCGTCTTGATGAGACCTTTCAATTGATATATAAATTATTTCATTTACAATAAGACATAAAATAATATTTATATAATTTCCTTTTTCTTTCACCGATTTTTTACCGTGAAATTTTAAGAAAAAACAAAGTTAAAGCCTTTTATCTTTTAAACGGCTTCATAAAACAATGCACAATTTTAATATGTTTTAAGGAATTTAATTTCCTATCGGAGTATAAAATAAAATTTGCTAGTCATCGGAATATTTTTTTCAGTATTCTTGTTTTATTAACCATAATACCCTTCGAAAAAGACGTCGCGTCATGAAAATAACGTCGACGTCGACGGTATTTGTATTAATTGTACTTGTTGGTGATGTATTAACAATTATTTTGTGATAATTACCTCTTCGTATATTATTTATAGTTACCGTTTAGATGTTACTCAATATAAATTGCTGAAGGTTTTTAGCAATTCGTCAATTTCATTGACTGAAATATAACTTATATTAAATATATCTGATTAAATATATGTACGTGAAAACAGACAGTAATGAGTTGTTCGTGATTTTTCAAAAGCTAGCGGTTTCGCCTATCCAATCCATGTATTGTTTCAAAGATGTCAACAAGAGTATAACACATGCATTACAATATAATACTAATATGAGTAATACAAATAGTATTTATACATTATATACGCATGCATAATATGAAAGCAGAATATAATTAAAGTATGCATTTAAATTATATAAGTGCATTTATGGCATACCAGCCATTAGCTTTAAGACTATTTAAAAACAGGAAAGACATATTGGTCCATTTATCGAAAAAACTTGTCTCAAATCGACTGCGGATGAAAAGATGATAACTCTTAAACATCTGAGTAACAACACCACAGCAACACCAGGTCAGCATATGGAATTTCAGTTTTAGGTGGAAGAGACATTCGATCTATTTGAAACAGACTGTAATTGTTTTCTATATTCAACAAATATTGACGACATAACGGCTCTTAAACAAAAGCCTGATCTGGTTTATTGTTGTGTGTTGTACAATGTTTTACTGGATAATAACTCGTTTCTAAACTCTTAATGTTGTACATTAATGTGAATTTGTGTTAAAAATTGCTTAATTTATAACTTAAAGGGACACTCGGCAATTTTGATGTTTTAAACTCGTGGCATCCCGTTAGTTTTTCTACATAACCTGCATATCTGCAAATCATTATAAAGAATTATGGATTAGCTCATGTCAAAGTAAATAGAGTTTTTTTACTACGAATTGCTGATTATTACGGTGTCCTGTTAGGGCCAACTTACCATCGCATCTTACCATCGAGCATCGACCTAGGTCGATGGTCGATGGTAAGATGCGATGGTCAATGGTAAGATGTGATGGTAAGATGCGATGGTCGATGGTCCCGTAAGATGCGATGGTCGATGCGATGGATCATCGACCATCGCATCTTACCATCGACCATCACATCTTACCATCGATAGTAAGATGCGATGGTAACATGGCCCTAACAGGACACCGTAGATTATAGTGTAGCGATAATATTTTTAAGCTACGGTTGAATAACGAAGAAATAATGAAAACTCCAAATTGTATTATATTAATATATGCCAGCAGATATAACGTCAAACTGATACTGAATTGATAAATCGAGGTGAAAATAATTATTGAAAATTGTCTTGTGTCCCATTAAAACGTTATTATCATGTACTCTTTGTACACATGAATTCCAGTTCCAAATTCGTAATTTCACTTAGGATATACATACGATTAGCATAAGAAACTGTGTAACAAATCATCAAATAGAATTTAAACATGTGTACCTCAGAAAACGACTATATACAAACTAACTAGCAATGCGGTGTATGTATTTCTAACCAATATATGAGTATACTCATAAATAAGTATTACAGATGTAACAGAATTAATAATAATATATAAATATACAACTGATCAACATAAATCACATATTCAGGAGAACACAGTTTAAATTCAAAGTCTTTACAGAATGCGCACAACGATATAAAGTTGCTGCCATTACAGCCACGTGGAACGATGCAACAACTGTCGTCTGGATCTTTTGAGTTACAGCCACGTGCTCTATACCAGAAAACTCGTCTGCAACAGCGTGTATGAATACAAATAACGACACTGTTCAGTTCACGTTCGATGAGACCTTGGCTTTTTTAGAAGATGAATAATAATATGAATGAATGGTGTTTTACGGCACATCGACACATAAACAGGTCATATTGTGCGCAAAAACTAATGAAAGATGAAGAAATGAAGTATTAATTAAAAATTAACGTAAATATATAGACAAAACTATTAAAAAATAAGGGAGCGGAAGGTAAAACACGTGTTTTATTGCACGACAGTGTCACCTGATTTTTAAAGCAATATACTGAAAGGAAAAAGAAACGCATAACGGGTATTTCCGCTATATATTGTATGTTCAGTATGCTACTGCTAATCGAATGGTACAGAGCGACATTAGGCCTGTCCTTTCGGAAAGAAGGTTTAAACAGCACCGAACATACCAATGGTTACTCCTTTAAAGTTTCATTATCGACAAAACGCGCATTTGGCTCAAGCAGGTGAGCAAACTTAGGATTTAAACGTTGCAATCGCCTAACATTAAACACAATACTGAAATGGCTTAACTTTTTCAAGCGAAACTTCAACATTTATGAATTTCGTGTAACACAAAGTATACTTTGATTAAAATGTCTGCTACATGACAGAGTTGTCCTTTCTGTAATTAGTTGACGCCCCTTTTTGTACACAACACGTTGAGATATATCTGGAATAGGGTGTATCTAATAGTGTAGTATAGGCAATTTTTTGATTATGCGTTTCTTTTTCCTTTAAGTATATTTCGCTTCTGATAAAGCAGCGTCTGCTTATTTTAATTTTGTTTCAGTTAGAAAAAGCATAATAAGCAAAGTATTCTGTGTATTGTAAACGAAATGTGAAGTATAGTACTATTTTATACACTTTAATACATTATCCTTTATTTGTTGTGTGACTGACACTACACATTTTATAAAAAAAAAATCTTTGATAAATAATCAAATGATTGTTTGTCTAGTAGTCTCAAATTATGAGAAAACGGACAAACAGTTCATGAAAACATACGCTGTAATGATACAGAGTAGGATAAAAAAAAGTTTACATGTTTAATAACAGCATATATATCTTATGATATTCAGCATGATTGACGGCTGCCTGGAAATTGTATATACATTAAACACACTTTTAAATGAACTTGAACTTATTGTTTTACCCTAGAGATATACCAAATACATGTCCATAGTTATTGCGGTAATTTGAGATTCGAGCGAATTAGACATGATGCATGAAAATAAATAAATTTAGAGTTTTCACATAAACTCTAGAAAAGAAGAGAAAAAAAAACGGACGGAAAAAAAGTAGAAAATACGGAGCAGTATTTATCATTATCATTTAGGGTACCAGTGTTTGTTTCCAATGTTTGCGTCAACGTCGTTAGTCGTACACATATTATATATACGACGCGACGTCGACAGAGACGCCTTCTTCGTAAGGGTATTATGGTTAATAAAACAAGAATATCGAAAAAAATATTCCGATGACTACCAAATTTTATTTTATATTCGGATAGGAAATTAAATTCTCTAAAACAATTTAAAATTGTGCAGTTTTTTATGAAGCCGTTTAAAAGATAAAAGGCTTTAACTTTGTTTTTTCTTAAAATTTCACGGTAAAAAATCGGTGAAAGAAATTTTTTTTTATATAAATAATATTTTATGTCTTATTGTAAATGAAATGATTTATATATCAGTTGAAAGGTCTCATAAAGACAAACAGTTTGAGTATAAAAAGTAATTACATGTGACTAGCCTAACACTCTAAAAATGTCAAAAACGTTGAACACTGGGTACAACGGGACTTTTATGAAAAACGTCAAACATAGCCATATTTTAGACGTTATGATTAAAAACATGTTTAAAAAACGGCAAAGCAAAATTCAGATTCAAATCGCAAATATCTTCAAATTTACAAATATATATAGTTCATATGCGTAGCCTTAAATTTTCGAATAGGTCAATTCCTCCTTAAAGGGGTTGATGCACTATTTTCAAACACAGTTTATCTTAAAGGGCTCTGACAAACTTGAAAAAAGCTGAAAGAATTATCAAAATGCCATGAAAAATAAAGGAGATATGACCTATTGAAAATTTGCAAAGAACATAAATGGAGGCGGCCATCTTTGAACGATGACGTCATCGCGCCGTTTTACCATATATGGCATATTGATAAAATGTCTTTTAAAGCAAAGAAAATCACTGCAAATGAAAAATAATACTAAAATGTATACATTTTACATCTTTATATTTATTTTTAATCAATTTGCAGTGGGTTTCTTTGCTTTAAAATACATTTTGTCAATATGCCATATATGGTAAAACGGAACGATGACGTCATCGTTCAAAGATGGCCACCTCCATTTATGTTCTTTGCATATTTTCAATAGGTCATATCTCCTTTATTTTTCATGGCATTTTGATAATTCTTTCAGCATTTTTCAAGTTTTTCAGAGCCCTTTAAAATAAACTATGTTTGGAAATAGTGCATCAACCCCTTTAAGAGCAGATGAGGTTCTCATTAAGAAAGCAAAAGGTGTAAAAAAAATATGTAGTTCAAAAACATATCAATTTTGCCAACTATAAAGAAGCATTGTTTGGTAAGAAAAAGTTTACGCATGAGATGAATATGTTGAGGTCAATCAAGCATCAAATTTATGGTATAACCGTAAACAAAGTAACTTTATCCCCATTTTACACTAAGAGATTTGTGAGAGATTGTGGAGTTAAAACAGATGCTTATGGTTTTAATCCAGTTTAGGCTGGGTTTTTGATTATGGTTGAAGATTAGTTTGGGTTTTAGTTGGTTTAGTTTAAAGTTGGAGTTTTAGTTTGGATAAGTTGGGATTTAATTAAAATTTAAAAGGGGATTTTTTGCTTTTATTTTTAGCATTGCTTCAAGTTTGGGTAGTTTTAATCCACATCCAAACTCCACTGTAACCCATTTTAATTCTGCTGTAATCCATTTTAGTGTTATTTAGCTCATTATAGCCCATTATAGCTTGTTTTAATTTCATACTCTATTTTAATTCTATTTTAATTCTATTTTTTGATACACCTACAAGAAAAATGGGAAAAACAAAACTTTTTTTGGAAGACATAGAGGAGATAAAAAAATCAAAAGGTGTTTTGTCTGCGTCAGAGATACAAAAAAAGTATAATATTGGTTGGGGGAGATTGCAAAGATTATGGGATGCAAACACAATAGTAAGGGTTACAAAAGAACCAGACTTTCCTAAAATACAAGAAATAGAACCATACGTTTCGAAGAGCGTCCCGCATTTGGAGCAAAGAGTTGTTGTAGAAGATTTTTATGCAAGATTAGGGCAAATAGAAACAAAGATGGATAGACAAACAGAACTAATGCAAAATATACTGGATTCTCTGGATGAGTCAGATATTGAGTCAATAGAGTCAGATATAGAGTCTATATTGGAAAAAGAAAATACAGAATCCTGTAAACTGGAAGATATAACCAAGACTATCCAAGAGTACACAGATTTAACAAAACAATTGTATATTGTGCTATTACTGGATTTGCTGTATGGCAAGTGGTATGTAAAACTTGGAAAAATGTAGAGGCCAAATCAGAAATAAAACCTCCAGTAGAGACGACTAACCCAAGCTTATTTACAGCTAAAAATAGTGATCCATTTGAATTTTGATTATAAAATATTTATAAAAAAAGTATAAAAAAATAACCCAAACTTGGTGAGTAAGGATTATTTTTTTTGTTTAAATTATAACACCGAAAAGAGAGAGAGCACTAAGAAATCATACTTGTATATTTTATTTGTTTAATATGATTTTGAAGCTTCAATTAGAAAAATGAACGATTATTGGAGATTAAAGTATTATTATAAAAAATGTCTTAAATTTAGACGTATTTTGATTTAATTATGTTAAATGGTAATTTATAAACAAACTTTTGTCAAACCTAAAACTTTTTTCAATATTTTCTACAACTCAACTTTCTTTAAAAAAACATCTAAAATAAGCCTCAAATTGAGTTAAAAGTCAGTTTTTTGTTTTAGTGAATTAAGGCTTGTTAGGTTGGGAGACTTTTGGTCCAGATCTCCCATAATACATATATATCCATTGGCAATTTACAGTCATTACATGGGATTTACCGTTAAGAAGGAAATAATGACGCGTATCAGCAAAGTGCCCCAACACGAAAACAAATGTTGGATGACGAAAGAATACTTAGTGTTTGTGCCCCAACGCGAAAACAAATGTTGTGTGACGATAGATTACTTAGTGTTTTCTTGATACTATATCAACACGAAAACAAATGTTGTGTGACTATAGAATACTTAGTATTTTTCTTGACACTATATAGTAAAACAAATATGACACTATATAGTGTCAAGAAAAATATGACACTATATAGTGTCAAGAAAAATACTAAGTATTCTATCGTCACACAAAATTTGTAATAAATAGCATAGTTTCAGTTAACAAAATGTGCGAAGTATTGTAGATTTAATGCATTTCACGCTCAGCCAATCAGAATCGTTCCAGATTGTATTACACATGTATACATAAAATAGAATATTAAATGAGTGTACGACACTGCTAACCAGGGACGTTATGTGATAAAATACAATTGAAACTGAAGCAAACAAATGTATTTTTACTTGAATTAAAGTTTAAACCCAAAATATATTTACAGATTGCCTCCAGTACCTTTAAGCTGTCTGCAATAACACTCATTTAATGATTTCACTTTAAACGATGCTTCCAATTGGTATCGCTTCAATGACAACTCATAGTATTCTCTCTTATGTTAAATAAATATAAAAGCAACACATAGTGAGGTGAGTATGGTAATGCCTGTGATATACATATAACTGATCCAACCTGAGTATTATATAATGAATTATTATAACGCTAATTATCTTTGATTGACAGACAGATATTAAATTATGCAAACATATAAACAACAATATAATGAACTATGTAAATAAAAAGAAACAGGAGAAACTATAACAATAAGTAAGAAGCACCAACAATCTGCTGTCATGTACATCAACTGGTTTGAGATTCCTAGATTCACCACAGTAACTGAACTTCACGTAGTTTTATTCTTTATTCTTCTTGAATGTCATGTCAAAATTAAAACGACTCAAATTATATATCTACATTGAGAAAAAGGCATAATACATAATCTGACATCTACTATCTGAAATTATTTAGCTTGTATGAAAACTTAAAAGGCGAACGTGTCTTCTGTGGTCACTGTTGAAATGTGGGCATTGTTGCTGACAAATCCGACGATGACAAGAAGAGGAGCAGGGCAGAGGCAAGGGCCATCAACAAGAAGAAAATATTTTTACTTAGACAAATCTCCAGGGATGTCAACGACAGTCCAGTTCACAAGATTTATTACAGAACATCTGAATTTTCATTCCCAAAAAGGCTGCAAATCGAAAAAATCGTGTTTCTGTTGTGGCAGAGGAGCTGGGCACTGGAGGAAAGAGTGTCCCCACAGCGCGTCTTCATCAAACCAGCCTGGAAGACCAGTGAGGAAGTCCATCATGGCAATTTCGACCACAAATATAAAGATTTCTGAAAAACAGACTGGACCAAAAAAAAAAAATTAAAATTTAAAATCGATATTTTGATCTTTCAACGGGCATGAAAAACATGAATGTAGTTTCAAGTACGCGTGATGCCCGAATTCATTTAAACTACGTTAATGATCGAAATATAAATATAAAAATCAACCCTTATAATTATCCCTACTTTTTAAGGATAATGTTAACGCCTCTGCTTATTCGTCTGTCCGTCCGTCCGTCTGGACGCCTTTCCGTCCATCCGTCCTTTATCATGTGCCACTTTTAATCCACTGAATGGGAGTTCAAGTACGATGTCATTTGCTAACATAGGACATTTATAAATACTTGTCTATGAATATTATTTCAAACTCGAACGTCAGCCCATGGGTTTGAAGATCGGAGGTAATCTGGGTACATTTTTTGAAAGTATGTAACTGAAGAAAAGTTATGATGGTGCGATTGCACTGTATACTTTTATCCTCCTACGTCAAATGAGGGACATAACATTATACTAGGACAAAATGTTCACCACGTTGACTGCTAGCATATATTTTTGTGACGGAAGACGAACAAAAGCCCTCCCGGACAAAATCCCGTCCGCTGTTTTTACATAGGTAGACAATACCTCTTCCATAATATTCTTTTTTAAAACACACGGGAGGGATTTTGTATGCCTGCGTAACAAGCTGACTTTTCTTTTTATTAAGGAGGGGTTTTGTCCATCATTCATTGGTGACAGCCTTACATAATGCTTGACTTAGCAAAACAAAAAAAACAATTATCCGATCAAAAGAATTAAAGTATATATATTTAAGGAAACGATATATACCCAAGTATTTCTACCGACGACCTAACATGGTTAAGTTTATAGAACTGATAAATTCAAATAATAAAGGATTTATTCGTAAACTCTCCATATTTATCTTTAAAGCGTTTCAATTAAGAAATGAGATGCTATTTAGAAATTAAATTGTGGATATGTCCCTGTATAACATGTTGAGTATAGTTATCTTATATTAATATAAATATGTGTATGTATAAATATTTTTATGTTAACTTGTGTTAATATACAAATAGTCATGCCAGTTTACACCTTCTCGTCAATGCACAGCAAATGTGTACATGTATATGCAAAGTATTTCATTGTGATCTCATACTATTGTCTTATATGTACCAACTGCACTGTTACTATGTATTACTCTGTATGTGTATCCGCATGGGCTTGATAGCCTATTGGAATTTTGAAATAAAATTATCTATCTATATAAAACGAGAATTTAAAAGTATAGCTTTAAATGTATTTCTTTGTTGATTGATTGTTTGATTGTTTGATTGTTTGATTGTTTGTTTGTTTAATTAATTAATATCTTTCAGAGCGATCCTTATGACTAGGACATGGCTATATCAATTATATCATGTGCCCGCATATATTTAATATCATCTTAAATCATCAACAACACATAATAATAGTGACATGCTCATAATCTCACACAGTCAAAAGAACTGATCATGCAGGTATTTCTGTGTTTGATACCTCTGGCATAACCTCGGTGATTTCAGCAAGTGTTATCGGACGTGTATTTTGCAATTATTCAACTTATTGCTTCTTTCATTACTTTTCATGAACAGACTCAATAAAACCGAGTCTGCTGCTTTATTCTCTTAATTGTGTTTGTTGCTCTCAAAGGATCACCTTTATTTATTAACATTCACTATAGCGTTCGTTTAGTGCAGTGTGGCGGCTGTAAAATGTCTCCCCGTGCTACGAATCAGTAGTGTTATTTTTTACTTGTCCTTTGGGACCAACGAACCCAATATAGGTGGCTTTGAAGTAGAATACCGCTTAAGTCGGTGCTAGGGGGCGTTAGAAGTGTTGCTTCTTTCATTACTTCTCATGAACAGACTCAATAAAACCGAGTCTGCTGCTGCTTGGCTATGTATGGTAAGTAACTATCGTTTACTACAGGTAGTCTCGACAAAACGTCTGCGGCTTTATTCGAATTCACATGCCATTTTGGGTTGGTCAATCCTTATCATTAGTGTTATCTTTTGTTTAGTTTTTATGAATATATGCTGTCAAGTTTGCTAAAGTATTATGTATAACGCTCAAAAACTTAATTCTTAAGTTAACTCTTAGAGAAGTTTAAGTCAGATATATATGACGTTTGTGTAGATATTTGTTTCATTAGACTCGTGAATGTTAACACTTCATATCCTGAACAAAGACACTACGGTAACTCGAACATGAATTCTTATCTTCTAAATACCTGACCGTAACATGATTACTCAGCCGACGCCGCTATAGTCAAAACACGACTCCATGACATTTTCACATCAAATTGGGTGAACATCAACTCAATCCCCCGAGCAACTTCTTATGGGGTGTATGTGTCTCAACTTATTCGTTTTTCAAGAGCTTGTACTCGAGTTGAGGACTTTAATATTCGTAATATTTTTATAACTAAAATTCTACTCAATCAGGGTTACCGTTACCATAAATTTCGTAAAACCTTTGCAAATTTTATTATCGTAACCCTGATCTTCTTTCCAAATATAAAAGTAATTTAAGGACTCTTCTGCGACAAGGACTATCACAACCTGACTTCTATGGTGATGTGATTTATAAACTTCGTAAGATTCTTGATCATGATCACTTTCATACTATCTTTGTTAAACTTGTTAAAAAGTTTATCAAAGGAGGTTATGACCCTATCATTTTGCAACGTTTTGCATGCTTGGTGATGGACCCTTTTACAGTTCGCCACTATGCTTTCCTCTTTAATTGTACGATGACCGGACAGGCTGTGGACCCTATGATGACGCCTACCTAAAGCCCATTGGGACGTTGACGTTTGATGTTTGTCTATGATATTTCTTGTCGTGCCCTTAACGGTTTATTCTCTTGTTGCTCTGGCTTCTGCCAAGTCATTGAGTACCTTCATTGTGGCTTTCTAGGCTATTTTTTTTTTGTATTATATTTACACGAGCAAATTTGTGTTTTACTAATAATGCCTATTGATGCTGCCTTGTTGGTAAGAGATTAGATCATGGCGGGGATTTATTTATTTACACTGTCCTGTTTTAATGGGATGACAGTAGGGTAAGTGTGGTTTGGTGCACCCTATAACCGGTTTAAACCCCCAGTGGCCTACTTTGCCACTGACCGTTCCAAGGCGGTAGCCCTATTGGCAACCCTTTTGTGTTTGTGATGTCGTTTGCATTTATTATTATTTTTGCCTTTTTGTTTGTCTGTTTGTGTGTTTGTTTCTGTGTTTTGTGGTTGACTGTCCGACTTGAATGCTACTTTTTCTGCCCGATCTTTTTATATTTCTTTGTGAAATATACATTAACATGAATAGCAAATATTTTGCAATTTAAAATATGTTATACTTTGTATGTTTATCCTCGAGGGCTTTATAACCTAGTAGATATGTGAAATAAAAGTATCTATCTTATTCAACAAATGCATTAATTGTAGAGAATACCTTCTAAATGAAACCGAATAAACAACCAATACAAAAAAACAATTTCATAATTGCATAGCGCGGCAGATCTTAAGGATATCTGAAAGAATTTTAACAGTAGTTTACTGCTGACATGTTTGTTAAAAAGCTTATTTTATAGCTTCTTATCAATAATAAGAAACCAAGCCTTGTGAATATTATTTAATAGTGTGACAAGGTCCTTAAAGGTGCTAAATACATCCTCTTTTACGCGAGACGATTAGGGCATATCGTAAATATAAGAAACATGAAGCCTTATTCCGCTTTTGAATGAACAATATACTAATATAATAACAAATTAAGTAAATTTTACAAAAGATATGAATCATATTGATAAAACTTATTGATAAATGTTAAAACAGTTGCTTAAAAGTCTCCCCGTGCTACGAATCAGTGTTATTTTTTACTGGTATTTCGGGATCAATGATCCCAATATAGGTGTCTGAAGTAGCATAATGCTTAAGCTGGTGCTAGTGGGCGTGATAGATGTTGCATCTCACATTACCTCTCATAAACAGACTCAATAAGACCAAGTCTGCTACTTTATTTTCTTGGTTGTGTTTGTTATTTCCATTGCATTGATTTTAAAACATATTGCATACAATTAGTTTTCTTCGTTATTCTACCAAAATGTTAAATATATTATGGTGCGGTATTAACGATAGTTAATAATATGTAAAAAAAAAATACTTTGAACTAGTCTAGTAATTAATATTAATGATTAAATAAATGCAAGTTATGTAAGCGACCTTATCGAGTAAAATATTGAATTATTCAACGAGTTTTGTTATTCACATGTGAACATAATTTATGTATGCTAGGCGGTGTCAACTTGTCGCAGTGAGCTAAATGTTCTCCTTTATATGGCTGCCAGACTGGAATAAATATTTAAGCAATAAGATAATAGTTTCATTTGTATAAGACCTATGATGTTTACCGACCGAGGATCGTACCCAAGAACTCTCGAATGCGAGGCTGACGATCTACCATTAAGCCAGGACCGCGGTCCATGTGAAAATGATATGAATGAAAGATTTTTGCTCGCTTATATGGCATCTGTACGGTATTCCGTTAGGGCCATCGCGGTACATTTCTGCAATATAGAACGCGAAACAACGAAACAACAATGATGAAAACAATGATGAAAAGTCGAAACTACGAAAGTACGATGGTGAAAATTCGAAAGTACGATGGTGAAAAGTGAAAACTACGATGATGAAAAGTCGAAACAACGAAAGTACAATGGTGAAAAGTCGACATTATTTCGTTCTTTCAATATCGTGTTTTTGACTTTCACCATCGTACTTTCGTGTTATCGTTGTTTTGACTTTTCTCCATCGTTGTTTCGACTTTTCACCATCATACTTTCGATTTTTCAACATCGTTGTTTCCACTTTTCAACATCGTTGTTTCGACTTTTCACCATCGCAGTTTCGACTTTTTACCATCGTAGTTTCGACTTTTCTCAACATCGTTATTTCGACTTTTCACCATCGTAGTTTTCGACTTTTCACCATCGTGGTTTCGCCTTCCTTTGCTCATGCGCACTGATATATGCCGCTAAAACGTAAATCATGTCGTCTGAATCTAAGGAAGGTATGTTGAAATGATGTTGAAAAGTCGAAACTACGATGTTGAAAAACCGAAACTATGATGGTGAAAAGTCAAAACAACGATTTTGAAAAGTCGAAACCACGATGTTAAAAAGTCAAAACCACGAAAAGTCGAAACAACGATGTTGAAAAGTCGAAACTTCGATGGTGAAAAGTCGAAACAACGATGTTGAAAAGTCGAAACTATGATGGTGAAAAGTCGGAATAGTGATGTTGAAAAGTCGAACCCACGATGCTGAAAAGTCGAAACTACGATGGTGAAAAGTCGAAACCACGATGTTGAAAAGTCGAAACTACGATGGTGAAAATTCGAAACCACGATGTTGAAAAGTCGATGGTGAAAAGTCGAAACCACGATGGTGAAAAGTCGAAACAACGATGGTGAAAAGTCGAAACCACGATGTTGAAAAGTCGATACCACGATGTTGAAAGTCGAAACAACGATGGTGAAAAGCCGATACAACGATAACACGAAAGTACGATCACTGTAGGGATCCGTACACCGGATCTTGGTAAAGACCCCGTTCACTAGTACGGAGTTTTGGTCAGCCATGTTGTAGAAACGTACGGATAACAACAGCAAAGGTAGGTTAACCACGTTTTTCTCCTATTTTTGTTCATTTATATGAATAATCAGTATTGCTATATGTTGCGAAAACATTTCCCCGTTCAAATATTACCGTACATTGTTGACATATTACTTTAAATG
Organism: Cyrtodaria siliqua; assembly: GCA_037043455.1. NCBI lineage: Eukaryota > Metazoa > Mollusca > Bivalvia > Adapedonta > Hiatellidae > Cyrtodaria > Cyrtodaria siliqua. Next base: position 30,359 of record JAWPHD010011935.1, read on the forward strand.
CTACAATTCGGATCAAAGAAAAACAATTGCCGGTGCTGAAATTCGCCCAAAGTACACTTCAGCAATAAATATCTCATTAATTTTCAAGTTAATGAAAATTTTGAATTGGCAGATTTATTTGTTCCAATATACGTGCATGTTCAAAATTTCAGCATCGTTCATACGAACTTGGCCGAGATATGAATCGAAACAAAACGTGCCCAGCGTAACTAATTCATATAAGAAGATGCTGATTTGTGTACGGAGTCTTGTCCATGTACTGTACGGGGTTTTGCAATGCAAAGATTGTTTTCGCTGCTCTGCACTGATATTATTTACTTATATTTGTAGTAATTCGTAGACATTATTTAGGTCCTATATGTCTTATGCCATTTTGTATTGTTAAGACGAAAAAATGCAGAAAACTAAAACTTAAAAGGGGTAATTCTTGAGAAAGACTCCGTACTTATTCCAAATAACTACATGTACTACAAACTAGGTCCAGACGTATATTATTGTCTGTTAGAATTGATACAGTTGTTCAATTGTAGCTCATTGTGACCACAGTTAACGTCATATAATTTTTTTTTGTCATTTACAACACCATTAGTATTATATATAATGTTGATGTGTTGTGTTGTATTATATAGTGGAATGTAACCGCTATGATTGGGTGTAGTTTATAATAATGGCAGCCTCCTTAATTAGTTTGTCGCGTTGTAAATAAATGAACTTCATGTGTAGAACCCCATATGTAGAACCCGATGTGTAGAATTTGGTATGCACAATATGATATGATATTTTACCATCCCTCACCTACTAATGATGTTGGAACATTGCATAAACATTTTTTATCCTTACCGTATTTTTTCAAACAGTTTGCCTGTCAGGTTAAAATTAATTCTATGCCCCATACTGACATCTAAACTATGTCAAACTTTCCTAAGCATGTTAATAGGAAATGTAAAGTTGGTTCTTAAACTACATTGACAACACATGATATAGATAACGGCATTGGTTAATATTTATTATCTATATAGCTCGCATGATTATATCTGTTCAAGGAAATCTACGTTGATTCAGTTCTAATGACACTACATTGACTGTTTACAAACATTCAATGAATGTTTTATGTATTACATGTAATGCAAGTACCATTAAAACCATAGTTTCATACAATATATTTAAAGCAAAATTCCGTACAGTAAAAAGAGAATATTTGCAGTACGCCGTACACAAGTGCCCAAGACCCCGTACACAAACATTAATTTTGTTTCGATTCATATCTCGGTCAATTTCGGATGAATGAAGTTGAACATTTGAACATGCACGTATATTGGAAAAACAAATAAATCTGCCAATTCAAAATTTTCATCAACTTGAAAATTAATGAGATATTTATTGCTGAAGTGTACTTTGGGCGAATTTCAGCACCGGCAATTGTTTTTCTTTGATCCGAATTGCAGCATTTAAAGTAATATGTCAACAATGTACGGTAATATTTGAACGGGGAAATGTTTCCGCAACATATAGCAATACTGATTGTTCATATAAATGAACAAAAATAGGAGAAAAACGTCGTTAACCTACCTTTGCTGTTGTTATCCGAACGTTTTCTACAACATGGCTGACCAAAACTCCGTACTAGTGAACGGGGTCTTGACCAAGATCCGGTATACGGATCCCTACAGTGACGATGTTGACAAGTCGAAATCACGAAGGTGAAAAATCGAAACTACGATGGTGAAAGAACGATATATTTTCGATTTTTTTTTCAATCGTACTATCGTTGTTTCGACTTTTCACCATCGTAGTTTCGACTTTTCACCATCGTACTTTCGTAGTTCTGACTTTTCACCATCGTTGTTTTGTTGTTTCGCGTTATCTATATTGCAGCAATGTTCCGCGATGGCCCTAACCGGTGTCCCACCGTACATCTGGCATAGGTTTGAGTTCACTAAAATACCAAGCGGCAATGCAATCTGGCAAATGATCATTGCACATCGCACAGTGTCATCTAAATACAAATTAAGTGTTATTACCCTTGAGGATTTAAATGTTTGTTTGTGTTTTGTTTGTTTGGAGTTTAACGTCTTTTTAGCACATTTTAGGTTATGTGTGACGGCCCACGTATTCCTGGGTAGAACCAGTACGTATACCTCTCGTAATCCATAAGAATCGACACGTTTTCACTTTCTCCCGCACAAGCCGAGCTTCCAGTGGAATTTCAACCCGCAGTGTCCAGTCCATAATTTATATTTCAGACTTTATGTGTCATCAATAGATGGCGGGTCGCACATCAAATATGGCGTCGTATATTCAAGGTCAGGGCTACGGGTCAGGTTTATGCGATGTTCTAAATGGAATGAAACCTAATGTGTGTATGCATAATCAATAGATGGTGTGCTGCACACACAGTTAGTTAATTAACGCGTTAGGCCCAATTAACTCCAAACCCATTTCATATAATGGGAAACGACAGTAGGTGTTGAACTGTTATATTAAATTAGTAATACATAGAGGATATTTTTTGTTTTGGAGTGAATAACAGATTTCATTTCATCGAGAAGTGTGAACACTTTATATTTTCACGAATGCGAAGCAGGAGTGAAACTTCTGAAGTTTGATCACTTCAAGATGAAGTAAATGGTTATTATTTGGAACCTCTTAATCACAGATATTAGGTTTAGAAACTTCTTGCAATGGGACGAATTTGGTATGTGTGCCGTGTGTCCAGAACAAAATCCGGGGTAATGTGTGATATAGTCATTAGTCATTTTCTACAGTACAAAAGCCATTTTCAAGTCCTGTCAATGAGTTTGGAGGTGGACAATACATTTTATAGGGCCTGTTTAAAAGGAAAACAAGATAAAACTAAAATAGAAAAGTACACGACTATACTTCGAAACTGCTTTGCAGATTACAGGGATATTTAGATTATTAAGAAATATAAAAAGATCGGACAGGGAAAGTAGCGTTCAAGGAGGACAGTCAACCACAAAACACAGAAACAAACACGCAAGCAGACAAACAAGAAGGCAAAAGTAATAATAAATGCAAACGACATCCATACACAAAATGGTTGACAATAGGGCTACCGCCTTGGAACGATCAGTGGCAAAGTAGGCCACTGGGGGTTTAAACCGGTTCTAGGGTGCACCAAACCTCACACTTACCCAATCGTCATCCCATTAAACCAGGATAGTGTAAAAAAAGAAATCCCCGCCATGATCTAATACTTAACCAACAAGGCAGCATCAATAGACAATATAAGTAAAACACAAATATGCTCGTGTAAATATAATACAAAACAAAATAGAGCTAATTCATAGCATCCTCCCATTCGTTACATTTATGGAAACCATTAATACCCGTAGAGCATCCCAGGCGTTAGTGGTTCTCTTGTATTGTTTATTATGTCTAGATATATACATATTATCATACGATTTGGATATATTAACAGTTCTTCATTATAAGCGTGTATAACTATAACGCCACAGAAATTAAGTAGCCGGTAGCCTATTCAAATATTAGCTTGGCCCTGTTATGATCTTTTTATTAGGTGTGGTTCGAATTTTATAGCAATCGGGCTGAGTCTCCCGATAGTCACTTTAACATTTTTTTATAGCCATTATACATAGATGTGACTAAAGGAAACATATAAGGATCGTAACAAAAAGACACATCCATACCCTCCCCCGCCACAAATCCACGCCACATTCCCACGCTCATTTGTATTTGAAATATTTTGTATTATGAAGTTGGTCATTGCAGAAAGGTTATAGAAGAAAGCGTGGTCAAAAGAAATAAATAGCCATTCAGACTAAAAATAGCAGAGAGATGACACTTGAATTATTTAAATTTGATTTGTTTTCATTCTTCATCAATATTTATTTGTATGAGGTAACCTCGATCATCAATGAATGCTTCGACAAGTTCAATTACCAGCCAAATTTGTGCAAAACAGTAAATGTATGGTCATGTATTGAATGAAATGGAAAGTGCTTCACCGCTCCCACCCCACCACATGACTGCCACCATGATTATAGAAGAAAGCGTGAACAAACTTAAAAACTAGCAATTCCATGGAAAAAAATGTTTAATCTTTACCATACTTCGCCAGAGTGTTAAAAGCTTGAATACGTTTAATAGCTAGCCAAATCTGAGCAATAAAAGCAGAAATGTGGCCCTTGGTTGAATGAAAAATTGTGCGATGTTTTGTATCTGAAACCTCATACTGACACACTCAGCCTCTCCCATTGTTTTAGAGTATGGCTCTTGTGCCTCTTGTTACTGAGTTATCAAAACGTGCGACAACTTCAAGGACTTCGCGGGGATATTTTTATTTACAAATCTAGAACCTGGTTTAGACCCCCCACCCATCTACCCCCACCCCCAAGCTGCCCCCTTTTTGGCCACTGACCGTTCCAAGGCGGTAGCCCTATGGTCAACCCTTTTGTGTTTGTGATGTCTTATTTTGCCTTTTATTCATCTGAAAAGTTATCTTTTATTTCTTTGTGTGTTTGTGATTGACTGCCTTGAATGATACTTTTCCTGTTCGATATTTATATCTAGTTTTACTATTACGAAATAAACTCAATTAGAACAAATTATACGGTATGCAGCTTTATTAAATAGTACAATTATGTAATATTTATTTATCACAGACAAAACTTAAAACAAGACCATGTATTGTTTCCACAAAATTCAATTGGATAAGAACAATATTTTTTGAAACAGTTGGTGAAATCTTCTAACATAGCAACTGTTTTGCAAAGATTTAAGACAGTTGGTGATATCTTCTAACATAGTACATGTATCTGTTTTACAAAGAATTCAAAATTTAAAAACAATACGGTCACATTAGCTTTTAAACTTCAAATATGTTTCGAGGGTTTCATGTTCACAATGAACGTATGTTGAAAAATAATGATCAAAGAAAGGGAGAAGAGAAAGACAAACAAACATGATACGAATAAAATGATAATAAGACTAAACAACAGCAGCAAGTAGGTACATATTAATTGTTCTCTAAATCGCTACCTTAGTCCTAGAATTTTGAGTTTGGGTACAGTTGTAAACCATAATCATCAAATATGACAGAAATAAACTGGAAATAAGAAGAAATTAAAAATGTTCCAACAGTTGTGAAACATTCGATCTATTTCACAAAGATTCAGACAATAGAAAACAAAAAAAAACAAAAAAAAAACCAGACACTGACTGAAAAAAAGCGTTTGCAGAATGGTTTGTCTTTAATGTTGTTTGTTACACCTTCAATATCGTTTAAAATATGAAATGTATTACATATACACACATTTGAATTATTATGATAGTTACGTGACACTGTGTTGATAAACGTTAGCTCTCGTTAAATGCCTTAGTTTTGTACCCAAATAATACGTAACAGCATGTGGTCAACTGAAGCAATCAAAACGAGATACATTAATGAAAATAAATCACGAAATGTTACCCATTTTAACGGTACAAACGGTAAATGAAATCACAAACAATGTAAATAAAAGTCGGGTATTTGGGTAAAAAGACAATTTGAAAGCTTCAAATTATACAGAAGTTTCTTTCATTATTGAGGTCGAACATTTCTCCCAAAGATGTTATTCCAAGATTGGATGAAACCGTTTGCTTTCGTCTTTAGGTTATCAGGAACGGATGTATTCCTGTGCATAAAAAACCCAATCTTCTTGAAATAGCCTTTATTTATTTTGAAGCTTTCCCCCTTTTCAGACAGCATCTGTGTTGTCGAATCAAGCTCAGACTCCATCAACCTCCAGTACAGGTCTAGTACGACCGGTGAGAACGATGGGTCGTTTTCTGATTTAACTCTTAACCGCTTCAGAGTCTCTCTCTCTTCTTCGTTTATAAGATTTAGTGGAGTACCGACTCTGTATTTCTTTGCCATAAGTTTGATTAGTACCGCGCGATATCGTTCTAGTAATACCTTCGCCTTATCAGAGATACGATTGTCTGTATGACTTTCAAAACGCCAAAGAGTCTTATTATAACTCTGATCATACCTCTTTCTCACGACAACTTCATCATTTTCTTTCAGAGCGTCTTCAATTTCAAGTAATTCAGCCATTATACATTCAGTTTTCAGTCGGTCCATTGTCGTTGATATTTTCTTAGCCTCTTCGGTGTCTATTCTTTTTAAAGCAGTAATGACATCTTCGTCGGTGATATCGCAATACTTTGTTGACACTAAAATGTGTCTATTGAACTCTGTGAGGACCCTATTCACCGTCTGGGCAACTCTGTCACGGCGTTGTGTCGCCATGGTCGGGTCAACAGAAATCATTATTTCTTCCCATATCCTTTCCTTCAATTTATCCTGCAAATTGTGCTCTTCGATGTACCTGCAACACAAATTGAGGTGAAAACGATTCAGAAATCGTAGCAATGGACAACGCAATATATGGAAAATAAATGTTGAAAATACGTCACTCGTCTTATTAAATATATTTTGATAAGAATAGTGCAAATCAGCGAAATCGCACATTACGTTTATTGAATCTTAACGGAAGTCAATATACAAAAATATGTTAACAGGAACACTGAGCTCCGCCGTATGTCACAAAGTGTCCTTCATAATATCCCACACTCAATCATAAATTTGTCTATTTGGGTTGTTACACAGAATTCCCAAGGGACACATGTCAACCTTGAAGTTTTATCAAACATTAGAATTAGCATACGACTGAATATTCCAGTATCTATTTGACTTAAACCTACTTGTATATAATTAAATAACATTTTGAGTTTTCATTTTGTCTTCTTATTCTACCACAGGTTTATTACCTGATTATTGGTGCAATAGACCTAACAGCTAGCTGTTAGGAAACATGATTTTCTTTAAACTATCCGTAGCATTAATGAATGTTGATGATGGAACAAATATAAGTTACGTAGAAAAAGTAACGGGACGTGGAGGGGTTTTAAGAAATATCAAGATTGCCGTGTGTACCTTTAAGGTATCGCCATCAGGACTCTGGATATTTCACACAACAACGTCAAAATAATTGCTTTTATCAATAGATCTTAGACTATTTTTGTAAGAACATTTCCTCGTACGATGACAAATACATATTCAAAATTTGAAATGGCAAGAATGAAGAGGACACATGTCTAATTCTCCGAAACATTTGTATTATCACGTGAGCAGTCACGTGGCCACCTTAGGGGTAATAAGGCGGTATGACCTACTGGAAGGTTGAACATGTATGTCATTACCGTTTCTGGGTGTCGTACACTTCCGGTACAAGAGCTGTGACGTCACCAGCAGCATACTCGATCAAAGCTTGGGAAAGTGGACGCTGCGCCCACAAATTGCCTGCCTCTGTCATCCATTTATCCTATGAAGGAAAACATATTTACAAATATCATTTCAAATAATAATTAGCACATTGTTAAACGTCTTAAATTTGAAAGCCGCAGATATTTTTATGAACTACAAGCATTTTTAAAAAAAATACAGCGAAAACCATAGAGGAGGCGAACAAGTGAATTGGTGACAAAACATAACCCAAAACCCACTGACCCACTCCTCCTTTAAAATTAAATTTATTTATGTGTTTTTGTTTTGAAGAGATATTTAACCTAAAGAAATATAAAAAGATCGGACAGGGAAAGTAGCATTCAAGGTGGACAGTCAACCACAAAACACAGAAACAAACACGCAAACAGACAAACAAGAAGGCTAAATTAATAATAAATGCAAATGACATCGCAAGCCGATGATCGAAACAGTATGCGAGAAAACTATTTTGAAAAAGTAAACCCCTTTAACATTGAAAATTTCGTTTAGGTACCTCCATCCCCTCACCGCTATACTAGTACGACTGTGCATTATTTATACCTTCAGTGAAGTCTTTTTATCTGCCACTGTGGCCGTCTCTGAATACGTTTTACATATTTTTTCCAACTTAAGCCGTGACGCGAGAGCCCGACCTTTATCTTCCTCTATCACAATATGGGCGATCTAAAATTTAGTGAAGACATGAATATGTTACATGGAAAATATAAAGGACATGCAAGTTATAAAAACACAAACATTTTGTCACAAATAAATACATGTTTCATTGACAAAAATATACGTTTATATAAACGATAAAATGCGTTTAATATCTTGCATTTAACACATTAAATAACATGGATTTACGAGAACGTTTACCATGTGGCCATTCAAGAAGTATATGGATGCCATCCAAAGTAATTGTTCAAGAGCAACACCTTCATGCGCGTAGCTGCCTATACGCGAGTACGCGGCTGAATCCACATGATTCTGACAAAAGCACCTCAGAACGCCCAGAATGCACCAGATTGCACCATTGTTTTCAAAATGTTCAGGGGGGGCATGCCCCCGGACCCCCCTAGCACAATTATGAATCCACATGAATAGAGGGCTAGCTACGCCCCTGACCTTGTGTGAAACCGCACATTTTGTCAGCAGAATACATTTTGTTAAACTGATAAATATGTTGAACAGAAAAAAACACTTAAAATGACCTTATTTATGTGTTCGTATTTATCGAGATTTCCCAAACAAAATTTGAAACCGACAACAGCATAGTGGTGTACGAATACAAGTACACATGAACTAGAATGTAAAGTGTTAGACACCTCACCTGGGTATCAAACACGCATTGTAGACGTATGCCAAACTGATGATTCAGGGCCGCACTGACGCCCGAACATGAATGAATAACCTGGAAAATTAATGCAATGCATATAAGATGTTGGTTCTTTGCATAAAGTGTTACATTATATTTCGATGTGAATGTTAGATGTTAAATAACATCTTATATTACATATTTTCTGTGATTTGTATAGGAAATGATGGGAATAGAAAAGCTATATCTACTCGTTTGCTCTACTGGGATTTCCCAGTACGGAATATTGCTAGGCCTTTTCCGTCAGTGGCGGGAATGCCAAATGACGTTCCGATTGTTTTACGGACGTCTTCGTCAGATTCCGCCACTAGGAAATAACGATTACGGAAATTAACGAAGAGTTCCGGTTCCACTTGTTTCGTTTGTATGACGTAACGTCGTCTTGGATGACGTAACGTCGTCTTGGCGTTCTCGTGAAAACTGGTGTAAAAAGGCGTGAATCATTAGAAATATTAATAAAAGATCATTTTAAATTATGTAATATATAGTTTAATAACCAGTGTTTTTGAGATATTTTCAGTATCTCAAAAACACTGGTTATTAAACTCTATTTTCCGCTGGATTGGTCCTTAGTCTGACAGTTTAAGGCACCTGTGGCTGAAACAATGGGTAAATATCTTAAAACCATTCAAACATCAGGATCCATTATTTTAGGTCTAATGAGATTTTAAAATGCAAAGTATGTCGTTGTACCGTCGAAGAGAGAACCTTTTTAAACATGAAGTTTCGCGTATTGTTACATGTATATTAACACGTTAATCGTCGAAATTAGCAAACAGACGAAAATTTAAAAAAATGATTTCTGTAATGTAAGATAAACATATCATAAATAATAAACTTATCGCTCGACACAGTTGTACATCTTGTCAAAATGCGTTGTTTAATATGTTTAAAATAGATATACATATTAGTAGAACAGGTGATGTAGCATTGAAGGACCACAGTCAACCAAAACACTAATGCTAACAAACAACAATTACAAGGATAAACAATCTCATTAAAGTCATATCCTAATTACGCGTTGATACTCTCCCTATAGGATCTGACAACATTGCCTTAGAGGTCACGTCAGATCGACCTTTCATCTAATCAATATTCATGAAAGGATCAACTAAATTCAATCAATGAAATCGCGCGTTTCATATGAACTTTCGATGATGTTCGAGTGAACTGAACAAACGAAAATCTACATAAAACACATAGATCTATCCAAAACAAGATAAATATAGATATAAAAATCGAACAGGAAAAGTATCATTCAAGGACGACAGTTAACCACAAACACACACAGAAACAAAGAACAACTTTAAAGAATAATAAAATGCCTAATAAGACATCACAAACACAAAAAGGTTGACAATAGGGCTACCGCCTTGGAGCGGTCAGTGGCAAAACAGGCCACTGGGGGTTTAAACCATTTTCTAGGGTGCACCATACCTCACATTTACCCTACTGTCAACCCAATAAAACGGGACAGTGTAAATAAAGATATTCCCGCCATGAACTATTCTCTAACCAACAAGGCAGCATTAATAGACAATATAAGTAAAACGCTCGTTATATATATAAATACAAAAAAACAATAGCCCAGAAAGCCACAAAGAAAGTAATCAATGACTTGGCAGTAGCCAGAACAACAAGAGAATAAACCATTGAGGGCACGACAAGACAAGACTGCAGACAAACATCAAAAGTCACCGTCCTTTTGGACTTTAGATAGACGTCATCATAGGGTCCACAGCCTGTTCGGTCATCGCACAATTAAAGAGGAAAGCATAGTGGCAAACTGTAAATGGGTCTACCACCAAGCATACAGTGCGTTGCAAAATGATAGGGACATAAACTCTGTTGATAAACCTTTTAACAAGTTTAACAAAGATAGTATGAAAGTGATCATGACCAAGGATCTTACGAAGTTTGTAAATCACGTCACCACAGAAGTCAGGTTGTGAAGTTTTCGTGTGTTATTGATGTGGATTGCACGATAAATTCAATGACATGCACTAAATGGCATGTTTTACATCAATAATACGAAGCAAGTCAACTTTCGGAACTGTGTCTGATTTTTTTTTATATTTTACCGATATTACTGCAACATTAGATTGTCTAAATAGTATGTCTTAGTACGTCGGGCCCGCTTAGCTCAGTCGGTAGCGCGGTAGCGACATAGACTATTGCGACGTTCTGCGAGTGTAATTTTAGTATGGGTTCAACCCCACGAATCGGTCAACTGTTTTTGTACCGCTATTGAATTCCGTTAAACAATCTTGTGTGTTTTTTTTTCAGTAAATATTCAACATTAATGGTTGGTGTGTTATGTTTGTCAACGCAATACTATTTTGTGTTTTATAAGCTAAAAGTTATGGACATTGTCTCTTTCAATACCGAGCGTAAAATTCCGTCAAACTATCTATTTTTTTCAGTAAATAATCAATAATGGTTGGTGTGTTATGTTTTGTCAGCGATATTATGTTGTGTTTTATACGCTAAAAGTTACGGTCATTGTCTCTTTCACTGAAACGCTACATGCGCAGTGAAGCAGTCTATACCGAGCAATTTTGTAGGCTGAAATCTGATCGGTTAACTGTAAGGTCAATCTGACGTGACCTCCAATGCAGTGTTGTCAGATCCTTAGTAGCGTAGAGTATCGCAGCATGATAAAGGGTATGATTTTACTGAGATTAAAGGATAAATAAAAAGCAAGGTATTTGGCATCACCAACTTAAAGTGGATGGGTGTGTGGGTGGAGAGGGGGTTAAACCATGTTCTAGGGTGCACCAAACTTCACTCTTACCATATTGTCATCGAAATAAAACGATAAAGTGTAAATAAAGAAATTCCTACCATGCTATATCCTCTAACAAACTAGGCAGCATTAATAGGCAATATAAGTATAACCCAAAGATGATCATGCATATATGAATATAAAAAAACAATAAATGCTTGAAAGACACACAGTTAGTACTCAGTGACTTTACAGAAGCCAAAGCAATACGAGAATAAACTATTAAGGGCAGGACAAGACAATATTGGAGACAAACATCAAACGTTACCATCCTCTCAGGATTTAGGTAAACCAGTCAAATTGTTTAATCACGTAATAGAATGTTTTACTTTTTGTACACGAGTATTGAGTCGGAACCTAAATATTTGGTCAAAATCGGTATATTGGGTTATGAACCGAATAACATTTTTCAAAAGTTGTAGTGGGGAAGGGCGGGGTTGAGACACACAGTTTCCCTGTAAATGGACGTATTATCCTGATACAAATTAAATGGGTCTGACCCAGTAAAGTATCTTATGTCCTTATATTTATGTTAAATGTGATACAGTTTGTATTACAGGGGGTTCCAATAGTTTGGTGACTATATATATATCTGCGTCGCCGAGTGGAATACCTTCGTTATGTTCGGAGAGGTAAGCAAGTCCTGTAGTTTTCCGTCTGTGAACAGACGTGTGTTCACGTGTACATCAAACAAATACACCTGGTGGTCGTTTGTCCCTAGCTGTAGCAGTGTCAACGTACCATCCTTTCCAAGGTTTAATCCTTCAGCGTCCATTGCTATGACGTCATGTTGCATAAGGTCTGATACGACATCCAAGCATCGGCGTAAGTCGGTTATGACTTCCGGTTTCGGTGTAGACGTCGCCATCTTATTACGACGGTTGCGTTATTTTTCTATATACTGTAAGATCCTAAAGTACACACCAGAGAAAAAGTAAATTTATTTGAAGAATAGTAATACAAAAAGTAAATGCTGTAGGCGATCTTAGAATAGTATCATTTTGATTTTTAGTTTTACAAATTAATTTGAATTTGAATAAAAATGTAAGTATTGTGTCTTCAGCTTGAGCACTGCGTGTCTGAATGTGCATAAACTGTAAGTGTTGAAAGTAATATTTCTCGTATTTGTGCTATGCTATCTTACACTATCTGTTATATCCTTATTGGGATTGCCTTCCAATAACGTCACATACCATATCCTGTTTACAAACTAGATAAAGCAATTGATAAGTAATCTGCCAAACAATTTATCATATCGGTTGAACTGGTTTTAAGACAATTATATTAAAACTTCAACCTAGTTCAGTGTAGGTAACTTTCGTTATTTCGTCTCGATATTTAAAATAATTAATTAATCTGACGCACTCTTGCCACTAATGGTTTAAGGTTATAACATAATACACCAACTGATGAAATGTGGAAATATGGCCTTTCAAGACAGCAAAAAAATTATTTTGTAATCTATCCCATTTTAATTTTCTAATAGTTACTTTTGGTAAACAACTCCAGGTTAGATGAGAAAACAAAACATGTATTGAATCTAAATTCATCTGCTAATACCTGTAATGTTTTTGGCTTAAGTGTGATTTGTAGGTATTTTAATTCTGCATTAGCTGGGGAAAAATAGTTGTGTATCTTAAAGTAACTATCCCGCCAACAACAGCCACATTTGACAAAATATGTACACCATTTGACAAGGTATATATATATATAGCTTATATATTTTGAGAATTCAAACTATAATTATTAGACACAATATAAACGGCTTTAACCAGTCATGATAAACCCCAAATCTGGAGCTTCGAATTAATAGTTACCAACTCATAATGCATTTATGCATATATTAATTCACGGGTGTTTTAAGAACCTTTTAATAAATCTTTACTTTTAATCGGCACATAAACATTTTTATATGACTTGAACACCTGGATAGAGTTTTGATAAACGGTTTTGTAGTGTAATGTTACCGTTTTTTGGCGGGATAGCTACTTTAAAGAGACACACGGCAATCTTTAAGTTTGTATTACGCATTACAATGTTTGTCTCGATTTATTAATCCAATATCAGTTTTTGTACCATAGCTCTAATGGTTTTCCTTTGTTCTTGCTTATGATATAATTTTCATAAACCTGAAGGTCTGAGCCTAAACCGTGCTATAAATGCCGGTATATTTCAGCCGTGCTATAAATGACAGTTTCGGCAGTTATACCATGGTCTACTCAATTTTACGCACGCGCAGTTGTAATTTACAACACAGCTGTCAATCAAAACGACTTCACCATTACCAAAACAGCACTCCTTTGCCGAATAATATACAAAGGCGATTGGCTACAATAATCAAAACATGGGTCATGCTCATGTCGCGTGATAATGCTATTTCTTGATTGGATCGAGCTGTTAATTTTACTGAAAACTGCAACGCCCTAAAACTTCTTGCACATGCGTAGATGGATAATGACTCTGGTACAAAATATTTATAGCATATTTTTCTCGTATGCGATTTATACTGCACTCTCAGGCCTGCGGCCCTCGAGAAGCAGTATAAATCGCATATACTCGAAAAATCATGCTATAAATATTACTTGTGCGATGCCTTGTCTCGTTTACAGATAGACACATTTCGACAGTTGGCACCGGAGGCAGATATAGAACCAAGTCGAATCCCAAGCTATCTATGGAGAGTATTCAGGCAAGGGCTTCTGGTCTTTTAAAGGCGGGTCTTGCAGAAAATACTCATAAAACTTATGATACAGCTTTACGTATGTTTCAGGATTTCCGGAGGGCATACAACATGGATACTCAATGGCCAGTCCCAGTACTGTTTTGAGTCTGGATATGCACCATCAACTATTAAATCGTATGTTGCTGGGGTGAGCTATGAGCATAAGTTGCATAACTGGCCTGATCCGTATGAGTATTTTGTTGTCAAAAAGATGCTGGAAGGTTGCAGCAGATTAAAATCCAGGAAAAATAACCGTGCTCCCATAACATTGGCTATTTCGGGTAGAACTTGTGATGCTTTAGATCGAGTATGTCATAAACCAAGTTATTTAAAGCGGTTTTCACCATAGCTTATTTCGGGCTGTTTAGGGTAAGCGAGCTAGTTGTTACGAGTTAAGCCCAGCCGGATAGAGCACTTAGGTGTGATGATATATCATACGAAGAAAATAAAAAAGCAATTATAATTCGAATACGTATGTCTAAAACGTCTCAGGTGGGCCCTCCAATTTCAATTCGAATACCGCCATCAAGTAGCAAGTGTGCTGTGTAAAGATGCGTCATGAATACATGCAGATAAGAAAGCATGGGAATGTGTTGTTTTGTCACTTAAAATGGATAACCGCTTACTAGGTCGCAATTCTCGGGCGTACTTTCAAAAACACTGAGATTTATCGAGATCACAATGGCGGTATATCGGTCCCTTAGTTTTCGTATTGGTCGGGCCAGTGAGTTGTCTCTAAATGGCGTGCCTGGCGACATCATCAAAAGGATGGGTCGTCGGTCCTCTGGGGCTTATAGAAAATATATTCGATTATAGTCCTATATTCAGACGTAGGTTAAGTTACATGTGGATGGTGGTCTCAGTGAGTGGAAATCTACAGTCTTTAATGTATTACTACGGTTTCATTCCTTTGCAGAAGTGTGGATCATTGGTGATTCACTGGTTTATTTGGCTGGGGATAGGCACTCAAACAGAAGAAAATCCATTACAACTCAACAAGTCTCTAGTATATGGGATGGCGTGAGATCCATGCGCAACGAACAAACACCTGCATTCACAGATACAATATGGTATTCTCCAGGGTCTAGCTCCGGATATGATTAGGAGGTAATGACATAACCAGCTTGAATACTTGCCCAATTATTAAAGCCTTATCAGTTGAAATTGATTACTTATTTCAGAAATTTCCTAGCACCTATGTTGTATGGATGTACATCCTGCCAAGATTACAATGGGCAGGGACACCAAATACTCCGGAGTCTGCTAAGGCCATGGACCTTAAAAGAAAGAAAATTAATAGAGCAATCAAACAGAAGGTATTCAAGCACCTTGCTGGTAGGGGTATTATTCACAGTACAATAGATCGACATACTCCAGGATTCTTTACAGGGCAGGGAGTGCATTTGTCGGATGTAGGAACTGACATGTATCTCTTGACACTCAGTGAGGCCATTACCACATTCTTTAGCAATGACAATATAAAACTGAGCAGTATTGAGAAGCATTGAAGTGGTTGATAATATATGTAAAGAATTTTGGAGGACAGATTGCCTGAAGTCAGTCTGCTGTGGCGGAAAATTATAGGCAACCGTTGGTTGGATGGTCATTTGCCCTACATAAATTGATTGTTCTTTACTATGGCCTGAGGGAAACCAAGGGAGATTAATCAATGTTGAAGTTTGCATTTAGGTTGGATGTATTACTTCCCTTGATCATGTTCACAACAGCTTGTGAAATAACCAGAGTTGGGAAGAATTGCATCTAGCATCAAAATTTGTTTTATAGCAATGAGAAGTCAGAGTTCGCCCGGATCAGTTTACACGTTTACATGTAGTTACTGTAGGTGGGCTCGTGAATCCTCTAATTTACAGGTAGTGCGTGTTTATGATTATAGCGATCATAAACAGAATGCTTGCGCATTTATGATTATAGCGATCATAAACAGAATGCTAACATAAACAGAATGCTTGCGCATTTATGATTATAGCGATCATAAATATAATGATGAGAATGCTAACAGGTATATTGCAATTATAAAATGGTTCATTGCAAACGGGCTTAATGATCTACGACCATCGGTTGGTTTGGAATTGTTCACTGTCTCCACTTTGGCACTTAAGTCAGAACCAAGGGAGATCATTGCGGCCTAATAACCTCCACAATTTGTAAAGTTGTTGAATGAATAAGGAAGTTTTGAGATGTTGGATATCGTACAGTATTAAACTGTCTAGTTATATTTTCTAAACAATAATATAGATATGAATTGCAAATGGTTGTCGTTTTTTATTAACACAATTATTCCAGAGTGTTGTGTCATAAAATAAATAATAGCACGGCGTAATCGATAAACAATGGGGAATACATGTAAACAAGCCATGAACAATTAACATGATTAATACTACAACTAAGTTGTCAATCTTGAAGTATTTATCAAATTTTAAAATTAGCCTCTCGATTTAGTAATCTAGTATTATTTTGACTTTAAATCTGCTTGCATATATTTAAGTCAAATATTAATTTATCTTCGTTGTTCTTCCATATTTTTGAATATGTTATTGGTGAAATATAAGCAACGGTATACAGGTATTGCATGGGTGTTTGGGAGCAGTCAAAACTATTGTCCCAAAGTATCGGGAACGACATGGGAAAGTGTTGCATGAGACCGCTAGGCAACAACAACATTATAACTTATAGTAAAAATAGTGATAAAAATAACACTTATAGCGAGTTCATATCGAGGGTTTAACGCGAAACTATTGTAACTCACTTTTTTTCTGAAAATGATTTTATTACATAATCCATATCAGATATTGACCCTTTATAATGTCACAAAATATTAGAACTAGATTCTAAATTTTGGTGGAGAAAAATAAAATGTGTCATATTATTGTATCTCATACAGATTTTGTTTTAATGCGAAACTATTGTAACTCAGCTTTAAATCATTTAAAATAGTTTTGCATTTGTTTTTGATTAAATCGTCATACATGTCATATAAGGGATTGTTTATAGCCAACAAAATTATGTTGTTTGTTAAAACATTATTTATAATAATTTACATTAGATTTGCTTTCAAAAATAATTTTGCGCGAAACTATTGTAAGTCAAATTTGATTCTCATTAAACTTTACAATATTTACATAATAATTATTCCAAATGAAGGTAATAATAACTGCTCTATGCTTCTTATATGAAATATAAGTTAAATTAAAGATTGAAGAACTTTAAGGAGTTTTATTGCATACCATTCTTAGGACATTAAGGGTTATTTGTATTAAAAACGCGGTAATGAAAGTATGTAATGTTGTATTTTATTCATTTTAGCCTCCACTTGGGATCACAGAATTAGGAATACCAGTGGTTCCACAGAACATTTAATAATTATTGCCAAGCCCTTTTTTTCCAAGCTTAGCAAGCTGATATGAAGCTAATGAACTTTTTGTATTTTGTGTTGTTAATCTGGTAAAAAAATATAAGTTCAATGAAAAACAACACTGTTTTATTAACATTACTTACCCTCATGAGTTTAAGTATTTTTAAATGATTAGTAATTAATTAATTATTTACTAGTCTTTAATCAGGTGAGCAATTTCTTCCATTGCTTTGCGTAGTATGAACGTTCAGGTGATTCATGGCCAATAGAAATAGCCTTAAATATTAAAATTGGAGCCGAAAATGACTTAGAACAACATAATTATGAAAAACAACTTTATAATCTTTTCCCCCAGGAGATAGTTTCATCTATTTTATAAAGCAGTAAGTAATAATTATAATATCAAAGGTCAGGGCTGGTATAAATTCTTTAGGCCATCCTTAAAAAACAGTTTGTTTGCGGTTTCCCTGCCCAAGATTTCATAAGTGGGTAGGTATGTAGGATGGTACATAGTTTACCAATTGCTTTGCATTAAAGGGACCCATAGCAATCTTGAATTATTCATCAAAGTTTAAATTATGAATCCAGTATAAGTGTAACTTTAAACCTGCTTGCATATAATTATATTAAAGGAAATATAATTTCCAATTCTACTTCTTTCTTCTGTCATAGGTTTTAAATATAATGTTGGTGTAATATAATCAACAATTAATAATATGTAACAACAGTTGCTTTGAATTATTGAAATAAGTATAAATAATTATTTAAAACATGCAAGATATTTGGAAAGATAACCCGACGCCACGATTTTTAAATACATCAAGATCTCTTCAAGTGAATGGTTCTATCCAGGACAGGTTAAAGTAATTTTGCAACTTAAACTAACACAATTATAATACATGCAGAACTCTGCAGTTGCAACTAAGACACTATTTTATATGGGATTGTTCAATCAAGTTTAATAATAATGGAAGGCTCATGTGGTCCAATTCTTAAAGTTTTTACTTCCAACGTCCCTACCCTCACCCCTCTACAAACCACACATCCCCCTCCACCCCCTAAACCGAAGAGGAGACACAGTGGTGCAAGAATCTAGAGGTTCAACTATTGAGTAAAACCATTGTACCTACAATAAGCTAATCGCCACTAAAAACGTGTTTGTTAAAATAGCCACTTGCCATAAGTAATTTTTACAAACACTTTTTAGCTTTATAAAGAAATTATAAGATAGAGTACTCCATATAAGTGTTATTATCTTCATCTTGTCTGAATTTTGTAACTTTACTACTTAAATGATCTTTATAACAAAAGAAATATAAAAAGATCGGACAGGGAACGTAGAATTTAAGGAGGACAGTAAACCACAAAACACAGAAACAAACACGCAAACAGACAAACAAGAAGGCAGTATTGTCTCTGACAAGTATTGTCTATAGCATATTTCGATGTATCATTTGTTTAAAAATCAGTTATTTAAAACAATATTGACTTACAATAGTTTCGCATAAAAAATTATCAAGTCAAATTAGTTCTCATTAAACTTAATGAAGAGGGAAAAGATTTAATAATAACTATGTAAAAGGAAGATAATGATAACTACTGTATGCTTCAATTGTGAAACTAAACTTAAAATAAAGATAACAAAAACTTAAGAGATTTTGGTTGCATATCATTCTTAGGTTTGTCCAAAATGAGCCTTAACATACAAACTTACTGCCTAACGCTATACTGTCCAATAGTTTTCATTGAAGTATGTATTTTTTAAAAAAAAAAAATCTGAACAAAATGTATAAATAACTGCTGAAAAATGTTAGTTACAATAGTTTCGCTCTGAAAAATTTCATGTACATCTTCACATTTTTAGCGCGAAACTATTGTAAGTCAATATTTCTTAAATAACTCAAACAGAAATACATGAATTATTTCTTTTCTTCTCAAATCATGAATGGATGTTTTTTGCTTCTCCTGTAAAATTTTCTAAAAGTGAGTTGCAATAGTTTCGCGTTAAACCCTCGATATAAACATATCCATATATTATTAATAACAGTTAAGTGTGGCTATGGAAAGATAATAATCATATTTACTATATTTAAAATAATATTTGGTTGAATGGTGTCATTTTAAGCACATGTTAGGCTATATATGAAGTTCGATAGACCACTCAGTTTTTCCTGAGTAGAACCAGTACTGTACATCTCACCACATGCCATCCTTAAGATCGACTCCTTCTCATAAGTCGAGTACCCAGTGGGATTCGCATCGGCAGGGGCGAAAGGCGAGATGGTTCAAAACGCAGCGTCCTTACCATCCCGGCCCCGGAGAAGATAAATAATAAGTAGTAGTAGTAGTAGTAGTTGTATTAATAGTAGAAGTAGTAGTAATAGTAGTAGTAGTAGTAGTAGTAATAATAATAAAAATAATAAAATAATAATAAAAACAAACTAATAATAAAAGTTATAATGAAATAATAATAATAATAATAATAATAATAATAATGATAACAATTTAATAATAAGATTCATTTAAATATACTCACGCCTGCTCTCAGTACCCTCTTTCGCATTTATGAAAGCTCTATCTATATCCAATGCAGTCCCAGATTTTTAAAAATTAAACTGCGTCGGAAAGGTGAACTGAAACATTGATTTTTAAAAACAGCTGACGTAATTCGTACGAAGATAAACAAGTGTATAGTGTCACTGTCATAACTATGTACGTATTACTAAGGTATAAAGTCCTGGGTTCAATTGTTGTTAACTGATTCTGATTTCAATATATATATATTTATATCAGAACATTTTAATCATATCTTTATCATCATTTGTACATAATTTGTTTATGATTTTCTTGTAAATGTTATATTTCTTTGTACTCCTGAAGAAGGCGTGAAGCCGAAAACGCTCGAGTATATATTTTAGCTAGTATACACGCTAGCTAAGAGTTTGTTTTTTATTTGTTGATTTAATATATATATGAGACTTGGCTCACATGTTCATCATCATTACACAACTCTATGTGACAAACACCATAATTCTGTTATGCATTTTAGCAGATTTATCCTGCTTTTCCACTTATATTTTTGGGTATGTACAATCATATTACAAAAACCAATGGACAGACAACTTTGAATCTTTGCATGCATATATTCATAATCTGTGTTACAAGCACCATAACTCTGTTATTGATGTACAAACATTATGCCCCTTTTCATCTAAGATACTTTTTGCAGTAAAAATTAGCAAATATTTCCCCCTTTTTGCGGTAAACGTTAGAAAACATTAGCAAACATTATCCCCCCTTTTTTCATCTTAGGTTTTTGCGGTAAACGTTAGCAATCCTGCGTTCGCACCACTAATTCAGTTTCGTTTTAAATATGAAACGAAACCGAATGTAATATTCTGTCTATCATATGATATCATTTGTTTGAGTTATTCACTGACTTAAGGTCTGATACCACTATTGATTGGAGGCCTCTGATTCGGTTGACAAATGTATGGGGTCTATGAAAGATTATCTAACATGGTTTATGAAAATACTCAATTCTGAGTGGCTATTGAGGAGTTTTTAAAAAAGCTATTTAAACCTATGACGTCACGTCTTTCAACCATTAGAACGTCATTTTAAACGATTTTCAACGTCGGAAAACATTCAAAACAACAAATACGTTATTTTAAGGCAACGTTACGTTCAAACAACAAATTCAACTTGTTCAAAACAGATAAAGCTGTATATTTTCTTCGTTTGGTGATGAGAGATGAATGTAAAATGTAAGTTGTGAGAATGTGTTTGTATTATGTTCAATCTCTCGAAAACGTGTGTATAAAATAAATAAAAATGCATGTCAGATAAAAAATAAAATATTTCCAGCGGGTTTATTAGTCCTTAAGCTGGCTATATACCCCCGTCCCCCACCCCCACAGGAGAATTTTGTAGGGTATGATTTTCTGAAATTTCATACAAAATGCTTCAAAATGAGACATGTGTGCCATATGTGCGTTGGGGCGTTTGTGTGTAACGCACGTGACAATTACGTTACCATAACAATTCCAGAACACCTTCAAAACATTTAAATATGAGTTAAACATGTGCATATGAACAACAAATACTTCCTATAGTTATGTTATTTATGAATTGTTTAATTTAGCCTTTTCAACATAATGCAAATATGAAAATATACTGTAGTTTACGTTACACCCTGTTCGTTACCAAAAAATCATAAATACAGTTAATACAGTTAATAATAACTAGATCGTAAGTTACCAAAAGAGGCCATCCCCACTCTTGTTTTTTTTTAAAGGATATATTTTCTTGAAAGGGTATGCTTTTGCTACAAATGAATTATGTTTACCAAATGAGAGTGGGGATATAAGGGCGTGACAGCCATTTGAAATACGTTACCATTATCATGTTCTGAAAATGTAATACTCAAAAATTGTTTATATGCAACAAAACGGTATGTATATTTTATATCATTTATCAAACATGTTAAAAACCAAAATCTAAGAAAACAAATTTCCAAAATACAATGTAGTTTACGTTACGTGACACTGACACGAAATGTACGTTACTAATTAAAGTTATTTGTCATTGATATTAAATGTTTCCGAAAATAAAGGATCTAGTTCTTTACTGAAACAGTGACTATTTTAATAATAAAATGTTATTCATTAAATGAGTATATAAAAGAATGAAAAAATAAATAAAATGTGTGTGTATATATAGATGATACGATATGTAAAATAAACACGAAAATTACGTTACCATTTAAAGTTACATGTAATATTTGACGTTTTCAGAAATAAAGGTGCTAGTATTGTACTTTTAACTATATTTTCTTTGCAAAAAAGTAATATAAGTCATTAGTATAAGTAAATAAATAAATATAATGTCTAAAAATAAAAGAAATATGTAATAAATAAATATTTAAAAATGGCTCATAAATCAGAAAAATAGTAATTGCATAATAAACTACTGGGAGCTTATCTGTTATTGACAATGATTTTTTACTAGTTATGGCATCTTCCCATACAATGTATCCTGCTTTTGAGACAAGCCCCAAAGAATAATAATATGTTGTCCCCATCCAATGTAAAGAAATATAAAAATATCGGACAGGGAAAGTAGCATTCAAGGAGGACAGTAAACCACAAAACACAGAAACAAACATGCAAACAGACAAACAAGAAGGCAAAAGCAATAATAAATGCAAAAGACATCACAAACACAAAAGGGTTGACAATAGGGCTACCGCCTTGAAACGGTCAGTGGCAAAGTAGAAAGCATAGTGGCGAACTGTAAAAGGGTCCACCACCAAGCAAAAAAGTAAGTTAGTATTGCCTTATTCTGATTACTAGTATTTGGACAACACAATACTAATAATACTAACTATTATTAAAGATAGACACAAAGGGAAATGACCTTGACATGCATTTATCTTCACTCTAATGCCTATGTCCAATGTTCTTTGAGTATGACCATTTAACTACGCCAGACACATTCCAGATATTTAATGACACCATGAGTCTTGACAAAACCCATCCCCGGGTCAAATGAACTTCTACAAAACAGGAGAGTCAGTGTCCCTATTCCACAAGTCACATAACTATTCAAAAACTATCAATCAACATGCACATTTTCAGAGTAACATCATTGGATTCAGTAGAAAGTATGCAGCATACCAGTAATACTACTGATGCATAACATGTCAATGTAGAGCAAAGCTGTTAGAGGCCACTCTCCAGATGGCAAATATGGCATCAGAAGTTATTTCTTTGCGCAAAGAACTGCATCCATCCCAAACAAAGAACAATGAAAAAGACTTGAGAAGAGCCACAGAATCTATCATTGGATTCACAAACCCAATTCCGAGTTGACTTTATTAACTATGAGTTATATCTCCGATCGTCCGTATTTCGGCACAGAGAGATGTAGATGATATTACAGCATCAGGCTGAGAAGACCATGACATATTTGTCAATGACCTGTTAATTGACACGCCGACCCAATCTATAACACACTATATTTGGTTATCTGGTTCCCTTATTAATCAGATATAAGACAGATCTTAAGTTGAAGCTATCATATCCTCTAGGATCAGTACCATAGTCCCTTGCAACAGCTGATGGCAATTCAGTTAGAACTGACAAAGCCAAATTGCTCCACTGCTTTGAGTCAGCTACACAGCGACCTACTAAATATGAGTGTGTGTGTGTGTGTGTGTGTGTGTGTGTGTGTGTGTGTGCGTGTGTGTGTGACGGTAACGCAACACCTCACAATCAGCCCTCAGTTCCTGGTACGTTTGACGATTTGGTAGAGATGGTGTTTGACATACTTACCAAAGCACATTGAGTCAACTTTGTGACAGACACTTGGGTCCCTAAATCTGTCAAGTATTTGTGTGCAAAAGGCAAGTTGAAACCCAACTTCCTGTTGTCAGGGCCGAAAACGAAGACTTATTGTGATTTGAAGAGTTACATGAATAATCGCGATAATACGACACAATTCAGTCATCGCATTTTCGGCCGGTGGAAAACGGACAGATATGCACCAAACCTCCAAGGTCATGAAACCTACTCTGTCTGTGAAAAAATGTCCCCGGCTTACCATTGCAGATGACTTTTTGTCTTTGCTGATGGTCAGGAAGATCTGTTTCATCATAGGAGGAAGCAGACATCAGAATGAATTAATCCCCACCAACATCAGAAGCAATCGTGGTGCATTCTCCTGTCACAGAAATAATGATCCTGCTTTCAAAATGTGTTTCAGTAATACAACCATATATCATGTTTGGCACTGGGATGATTAAAATAGGAGATGTTGAATGTGAAACAAATTGTAGAGGTTAAGGGGTCTGATATTTGTTCTTTACTACACACTCTAAATTGTTTTGCAAGCTGTGTTACAACCAGTGGCTTTGTAGGGAGAGTCAAGGCTGTCCCATTGAAGATGATTAAAAATCACAGAGTATTCGTGGTGCATTCTCCTGTCACAGAAATAATGATCCTGCTTTCAAAATGTGTTTCAGTAATACAACCATATATCATGTTTGGCACTGGGATGATTAAAATAGGAGATGTTGAATGTGAAACAAATTGTAGAGGTTAAGGGGTCTGATATTTGTTCTTTACTACACACTCTAAATTGTTTTGCAAGCTGTGTTACAACCAGTGGCTTTGTAGGGAGAGTCAAGGCTGTCCCATTGAAGATGATTAAAAAGGACAGAGTGTTTGTGTCAATTTGGATTGCTAGAACAGCAGCATGAATGTTCGGATGATCTTCAAAAAAAGAACGGAGATCACGGAGAGGATAGTGTGCTGCCTATATGGCAAACCTCTTTACACGGATGTCAAATATGTTTTCGCGAAAATTCAAAGGCCACAACTAGAGCTTTTACCACCGTGTCAATTTTCTATAATCATGTACTTGAACATGTACACTTTCAAGTGCTTTTGTGGCACGATACTGTCCAACATTAACCAGACGCAAAAACAAATGATAGAAGATAAAGATATTGAATTTGACTGGACTATTGGAGATACTGCGTCACAATAGTTGGTTGACATCATGTTCAAAAAGCCTGACACTGACGAAGGAATTAATAATGGGTGGGAAGATATGGCAGCCAACAATCTGATTGATATTGAGTTTGAAGAAAGTGTTGAAAATGTATAGAGGAATTAGGAGCTCAAATAATGTAATATATTTCCATGAAAATGCATGCTATCTTATAGAGCTATAAATTTATATTTAAGAAATAGAACATCGTTTACTGTGAATTATCGTTTAATATATCACGGTTTGGAGTTCAATTGTAAACATTAATTTCACGAGCCCGAAGGGCGAGTGAAATTATTGTTTACAATTGAACGACAAACCGTGATATATTATAGATAATTCACCGTAAACGATGTTCTATTTCTATTCTAATGCCCCTAAAATGTGAAAATAACGCACACATCTGAAATCTTTCGCATTGCTTTGCTTGCTCTCCTAACGTTGCATACGTTACAATGCGGAATGCGCATTGCGCAATGCTTATTCTCCTAACGTTGCAAACTTTACAGTGATATATCGTTCAATATAACGAGATATTTTAAACTAGGCTATATAGTGCGGGTGTATTAGAATTGTTAGTAACGTAAGTAAAGTTCAATTCATTTTGCGAATATGTTGAAATTGCTTAATTTGTTACATTTGATTAATATTAATGAATACAGTAGCAGTTAAAATTGAGCATATAATTTGCTATTTTTCTTTGAATTTGATGACGTAAAAAATACGGAAGAGTCGTGTTAATTATATAAAAACTTCATTTCATTCAATGTAAGCCTAAGAATGAACAATATATAAGGAAAATAAAGATTTATATCCATGTTTTTATTTGATACTTAGATGTGGTATTTAAATAATATGATGCGAACGTAACTGATAACGTACGTAACGTTTAATACATGATTTAACACATATTA
Source organism: Cyrtodaria siliqua (assembly GCA_037043455.1). Lineage (NCBI taxonomy): Eukaryota > Metazoa > Mollusca > Bivalvia > Adapedonta > Hiatellidae > Cyrtodaria > Cyrtodaria siliqua. Next base: position 56,373 of record JAWPHD010011935.1, read on the forward strand.
GCTTGACATAATTTCTTGTCTGTTCAAACATTGTTGTTACCATCTATGATGTTTAGAGGTATATTGTATTAACATCTTTATAAGCTAATTGGCCGAATTTTCTAGATTTCTAGTAACACATGGAAAATTATTATTTATTATTTTAAAAAAGACACAATGTAACGGACAATACAAGAACCAAACATTGTTCACATCATGGATACGTATGTCTGTTATAACTAAAATGTTTAAAATATTTTTCGGATATAAAATACTTATTTTCTTAATTTCTTAAACCAAACACCTTCATTCAACAAGGTAACGTAAATTACGGTAACGTAGGCTTAATATTGCAGGTATTTAAACTATAAACATTAAGTGAAACGAAATTTTGTAGTTTAAAAAGCATAAATACTGTTTAAAATGAGTTGTTACAATCAATTATGTCTAAAGGCATGTTGAAATAAAACTTTAATAGTGTATTGGATGATTTGTTCTTTTAACATGCGAAAAATAGAAAATGATTTAAAAACACATAATGTAACGGACATTACAAAAGCCAAACATTATTATCATCATCATGGGAACGTATGTCTTTGATATCTGTAAGGTTTGGAATAATTTTCGGAGGTAACATCATTAATGTTCTTAATGTCTTACGTTAATAAATTTAATAAAACACGGTAACGTAAATTACGGTAACGTAGGCTTAGTAATGCAGGTATCCGAGGTATAAAATGTAAGTAAAACCAATTTTTGTATTATAGTAGGCATGAATAATGAAGACAATTTAATATACAAACCTTTTCTTCCATACATGTTTAGTCTTCAAAACGCAGTAAAATTAATTATTATTTTATAGGTAACGTTTTCTACATGCAGTAACACGATAAAGCCCCAGTCGCCAGATGGCGCACATGTTCCAAAATACTCTACACATAATTGGCTTTCAGAAAAATAGGGTGTACAAAATTCCCCCTGAGGGTAGAGGGGCGGGGGAGTGCGAGAGGGTTTCTCCTACTAGCTTACAGCCTATATGTTGTGCGAGATCAAAACCTGGTGGTCGGGACTTGAAACACATTCAGGATTTGATCTGGGACAATATAAACACGCTGGAAATATTTTATTTCTTAATTAATCAGACTGTAAGGTAGTTTCTGGTTGGTTTAAGTTACCCAAATCAAAGCAAATCCCCCTAAAACATCAACATATTATATTTGACTCGTAAAAAATGTTCATATAGGATATTTTGCCATTTCTGTATTTTAATTGATAAATTTTACTGAGGGTATATTTGCAATGTTTTTTAATTAAATCAGATTTACTTCCATTCTGGAGGTGCCCAGAATTATCAGTGAATTATTAGAAGCTGAAATCATCATATGACCACGAATTTGCTGGTCATTTTTGTTTCTAAGTAAGTAGATGTACAAGTCGAACAGGAAACAACATCTACAAACTTTAAGATGAATGAAAGGCAAGATATGACAAAAGCCCAAAAAAGGTTGACAATAGGGCTACCGCCTTGGAACGGTCGGTGGCAAAAGACCGCTGGGAGTTTAAACCAGGTTGTGGGGTGCACCTGTCTGTAGGCCGGCCGGCCTACCTGCTTGTCTGCCTGTCCGCTCGTCCGTCCTCCATCTGTCTGTTTGTATTCGCGTTGAGGCATTTTGGTTAACTGTTTTGGTTAAGGATTTTTTTCCTTTCTCAATAATAATAATAATACATATTTATACATTAGTCGTTAAATATATTATATTAAATGCATTATTAAAATGTAGAATACATAATCTGACATCTAAAATCTGAATTATTCAGCTTGTAAGAAAACGTAAACGGCGAACGTGGGTACTCATTGTCGAAATGCGGGCATTGTTGCTGACGAATCCGACGATGACAAGAAGATGAGCAGGGCAGAGGCAATGACCATCAACAAGAAGTTTTATTTATTTTATTTTATTAAAGTGACAAATAACATCTTTACAAAATATTACATTTACAAAACGATACAGTATAATATAATAAGAAATATTAAGTAAACAAAAGAATACCCAGCCTAATGAGGATTATAGAAATATCAAATGCATTATTGATTTTACAGCTCAGTAAAACAACATAGGTAAAACAAAAATAAACATGAAAAAACAACATTGGTAAAACAAAAGTAAACATAAAAACACAAAAAAATATAGATAACTTGACATAATTAAAACGTAACTTCTTACTGTTCTCCAAAATACAAAACTTAACTAATAATACATTTTACATATAACAACCTATTAAGTAGACAGGTAGTATTCCTTATTTCCTCCATGTATAGGAGAGCACAGATACCCGTTGTTGAGTGAAGACAAATGTTAACCCAGTAAATGAAAACACTCCACTGACAGTCAAACTACAAGACACGCAGTCCCAGTAAATGAAAACACTTTACTGACGGTCCGAAACGATTTATACATAGACAAATATACAGGGATGTCAACGGCAGTCAGTCCAAAAGAACATCTGCATCTTCATTCTTAACAAGGCAGCAAAACGAAAGAATATTTTTTCTGTTGTGGCAGAGGAGCTGGGCACTGGAAAAGAAATTGGTCCTACAGCGCGTCTTCATCATCCATAAATAGCAATCATACCAGCCTGGAAGACAAAATACAAATATGAGGAAGTCCATCATGGCAATTTCGTTCACAAAAATAAAGATTTTTGAAAAACAGACTGGACCAAAAAAATATATAGAAAAAAACACACCTTTGTAACAAAGGCAAATGCATCTGAAGAAATCGAGTATTTTGATCATTACAAGGAAATTGATGAACATGATTTATTTCTGTATGACAGTGAATTTGAATATTAATTAAGGGATTGCAAGGTTAATTAAAGGTAGAGTTAAATTGAATGCGAAAACGTTGGCGTAATATCGGGGCATATGACAATATAATGGATATGGCTACAAGCTACCATTTCTAAAACCCACCCACCCACCATTCACATACATACTACATATATATCTATCTTTATTTCTGTCTCATCAAACAATGCATATTTACAATACAAATTACCCACTTGTCATTCTAAACAGAAATATAGGAGACATGAATAAATCATATTAGTATACTTATAATTATACGTTTTGACTTGTGTTTAAGTTGATAAATTAGTTGTTTGCGTTATGAGTGGTGTAAATTAAGCAAAACAAATAAATCAACAACAGGTTAGCAAACAACAACGAAGAAATCGTTAGAAAAACTTCTGTATGAAGCTGCCAGAATTATTACAGGATTAAGTCTATCCGTTTCTATAAATAAATTAATTGCTGAAATAGGTTGACTCTCTTTAGCAGAGAGACGTATTTTTCAAAAACTGATTACCGTATTCAAAGCCAAGAACAATAGCTACCAAATTCAATATGTCAATTATGTCCTCCATTCGTTAGAAATGTAACTGCTTATAATTTAAGAAAGGCAGATGACTATGTCAAACCAATAAGGAGAACAGAGTTATTTTCCAAGTCTTTCATACCACCATCGTTAAATATTTGGAATACTCTACCTATTCATATTAAGGAGTCACTATCACTAAACACATTTAAAACCGCTCTTTTGAACACATTCGAATGTCCAACTGTTCCAAAATATTACTTGAGTGGCTCAATATGTCTTTCCATCATTCATGTTCGATTAAGAAATGCACGTAGTAATCTAAACTATGACTTGTATATAAATCATTTGAGGTTGTCACTAAGTTGTGACTGTGGATATGAAATAGAGGACGTTGAACACTATTTATTTAAATGTTGTCGATTTACTGAATAAAGGCGCCTGCTCTTTATTTCAACGCGACCGTTTCATGCCTTAAGTGTTAACAAGTTATATGCTGGTAATCCAGAACTAAACGATAGCTTTTTCTAGTACGGAAAATCAGTAATGGATGTAGATACATGAACGAGACGTAATAGTTGGCCATTACATAAGTAGCTCCATTAACGTCTGTATATTTTTGGTAATAATAAAAGCACTGTTGAGTTCCGGTTTATTTCCGACGCACATGCGCAGCAGGTTATGTATTACGGTTTAACGAACGCCATTTTGCTTTGGTGTACATAGACGGATCCTGGTGTACAGTAGGTCGACGTTATACGTTACATTGGACATTTCAAGCCATTGTAATCATTGCAAAATCGTGGGCGAAAATATATTTGGGCGAAGGTAAGTACCGTAGATAAGTTTTGGTAGGTAATATGGCATATTATGTTTGTGGTGGAGAAGTAGGTCATGCTTACGGGGCTGTCCACAAGTTCATGAACGTGTGGCTAAGGCTGTGGGCAGTGTTGAGAACTTGTCATACACCATTACGGGGCTTATTTGATAGGGATGTTGTGGAGTGTCTATATGGATTTATAAGATAATGTTGAGTGAGAAAAAGTTGGCCTATAAATGTGGGGCAATGTTTTTATGGTTGTTATTGTTTGCGCATGCGCATAAGTTAGGATCTTTGTCACAGCCATCTTGAAAATTTGTTTATTTTGCATGTTAGTTTTAGTTCAAGCAGGAAGTGTTGGTGAAGAGTTCACTTGAAAGGACAGGTGGGTAGATGTAACATTCATTTAGTGTGCAGGTGACGTAACTATGATTCGTTAACTGACTAGCTGTCGTTTTGTTTTTTCGAGGAAAAGACTTTTGGCAGGAAAGTTTCTTGTTCATTCGTTTCACGACGTTTGCTCGCATAGATGGTTCGAAATACCTTTCAAGAGCATTATTACGTCTTGCACAATAAGTGAAGAAATTATGTTTTTGTCAAAGCTGAAGTTAAACAGATTTCCGCACACCACAGACCTTGATGGGTGTTTTCCTCGTGAGAGACTGCTGTCAATCTCTTCCCAGCCATGTCGAAATTGATTGTTTGTTTTGGTATGGTAGTTTACATCATTGTCAACACAAGTAATATTATATCTGACGGTCGATTTATTTTGTGGTGGAGACGGACCACCAGTTTTCCTGGGTAAAAACAGTACTGTACACCTCCCGATGCTTATGGATGAAAAGGCAAAGTAAATGGTTGCTGCGCATTTTGGAAAGTCAACCTGGTAACGTTGAAATGTCATTGTCCAAAAGTGACACAGAGACAGATCACAGAGCAAACACATCGAAGCATTGAACGGTAGTTGCTCATAACTGCGATAATGTTGTCTCCGCGATAGTATAGAATGATAGAGAGAGAAAGAGATCGTCTTAAAGGGTTTGCTGTCTGAAATACCACTTGAGCTGTAAAATCAGGATCTTCGTGCGATTTAAAATGTGAGCATGGCCATGTAAACTCTTGTTGTTCGAAACAGGGTGAGACAGGTCTCGAAAAGCCATGGATTGACGTGTATGATACTGGAAATATTGTCTGATCTCCTGTATGTTTATCTTCTTTGCGTTTGTGGAGAAAGCCTGTATAATACGATACTGTGTTTCCTTGTCTTTGCAGTGATCTGCTTCAGCTGGCAGGTGCTAGGCAATTGTGGATTTTGAAGCCTGTTTGCATTTTGGCGCCCTTTGCTTTCTATTAAGGTATGTCCTGATGGTAGTCGCTGTGTAATTTATATGTTATAGTGCATTGCATGTGGGATAGTGGTTTTGGTAAACCGTCATGACCGAGATGGCATATTGAACGTCTTACAGCTGCGTTGTTGAAGTGGCATGACCCAGATGGCATATTGAACGGTTTGCAGCTTTGTTGGTTGAACTGGTATGACCCAGATGGGAAAGGCACAGCATGTCTAATGTTAAAACTAGATGTGAAGTGTTTTTGGTCAAAAGTTAGGTGCAACATTTAGGTTTCGTTGAGTGTTGTTTTGGTCAACAAGTAAGTCACACTCAAGTTAGTAAGTGCATCATTACAGTTATTGTAGTGTTGTGAAAATATGGCATTTAAGTCGAAAAGTAGTTTTCGCTTTACGCGACTGGTCGCAATTTGACGAATCTGTGCAAAGGCACATGCATGGTACTTTTATTTCACGAACAATTGATATGAGGGGATAGGTGGCAGGGCCTGTCCTGGGTATTTTTTTCTTCCGCAACTACTCGCAAAATGAGAAAAGGGGAGCCACATTTAAGAATTAAGAGCCAAAGTCATGAAAGTTGGGAGCCATTATAAATTTGCCAACATTTTTCTGCTACACCAAAAGAAACATTTGGGACTTTTTTAAGCTTTTGCGAAAATGATTTGCGAATGGAAAATAAAAGCTAATATTTACATATTTTCAATGCTGTAAGCGGATATAGGAAATAGACTGCTACACAGCGTTCCTGGTGGACATGCGCAGTGTAACAGTCTAAAAGAAAAGTGGACTGGTTCACTAAACTGAATGAATAACGTTCGCTAGCTGATTATAAAAACAGATAAAATTCTCATAACCAATCGATTGATCACGCGTGTATATTGTGGGTCATTGATGCTTGCAAATAACATTTTGTAAACAAACTTTCTGACACTGTCTAAGAAGATGGATGCAATTAAGTCATAATAGGATTAAGACAACACAGCTTGATATCGGGTTTTACGGTCTTATACAAACATCGGCGAGCGTGGCGGACAATCTAACAACGACAAAGGAAACTATGGTTGATGTTTGTTAATGAGTGTAGCAAACTTTGTCGGGCGTTGAAAATTAAAGAAATCGAAAGTGATTACTTGCTATTTCTAGAAATAAATACTATTAAAATAAAAGGTGAGATCAGAACAATGGTCTTATTTGATATAATTACCCTCGACGTACGTTTCCTATATAACTTATGTCAAGATGTAAAACATTGCCAATACTGTAACAGCAGACACAGCTTGTAAACGTTCACTAAATTCAGATTCTTCTTCGACTCCACCTTCTAAATTTGCCATAATTTGTCTGCTACACCAAAATGAATCAATGCATATATGCCACTTATTTTCAAAATGACTTCGTTATATGGTGAAAAAGTGGCTCCAACCTTCATGGCTTCGGCTCTTATTTCTCAAATGTGGCTCCCTTTTTCTCATTTTGCGAGTAGTTGCGAAAGAAAAAATACCCAGGGCAGGCCCTGCCACCTATCCGCTCATATCAATTGTTCGTGATATGAAAGTACCATGCATGTGCCTTTGCACAGATTCATCAAATTGCGACCAGTCTCGTAAAGCGAAAACTACTTTTCGACTTAAATGCCATATTTTCACAACACTACAATAAATGTAATGATGCACTTACTTTTTCACCAAAACAACACTAAACGAAACCTAAATGTTGCACATAACTTTTGACCAAAAACACTTCACGTCTACAGTTTTAACATTAGACATGCTGTGCCTTTCCCATCTGGGTCATACCAGTTCAACCAACAAAGCTGCAAACCGTTCAATATGCCATCTGGGTCATGCCACTTCAACAACCCAGCTGTAAGACGTTCAATATGCCATCTCGGTCATGGCGGTTTACCCAAGACACTATCACACATGCAATGCACTATAACATATAAGGTACACAGCGACTACCATCAGGACATACCTTAATAGAAAGCAAAGGGCGCCAAAATGCAAACAGGCTGCAAAATCCACAATCGTCTGGCACCTGCAGGCTGAAGCAGATCACTGCAAAGACAAGGAAACACAGTATCGTATAATACAGGCTTTCTCCACAAACGCAAAGAAGATAAACATACAGGAGATCAGACAATATTTCCAGTATCATACACGTCAATCCATGGCTTTTCGAGACCTTTCTCACCCTGTTTCGTACAACAAGCGTTTACATGGCCATGCTCACATTTAAAGCGCACGAAGAACCTGATTTTACAGCTCAAGTGGTATTTCAGATAGCAAACCCTTTAAGACGATCTCTTTCTCTCTCTATCATTCTACATGTATACTATCGCGGAGACAACATTATCGCAGTTATGAGCAACTACCGTTCAATGATTCGATGTGTTTGGTGTAAAATTCCACTCGCCCGCTCGCATTGGCGAGTGCAAGCTGCCTGCGGACGAGTAACATTCGGCGTATGGTCGTCAGACAGGGCGAGTGACTTTTTGCACTATAAAAATTAAGTTAAACTATCGTTCAAACACGATGTTGCAATATTTGTAAGATTTCATATCAGGATCATTTCCGACGCGTAATTTTGTTCGTATTGTCGTTTGCAGGACCCAGATTAACAGGTGTTTGTTACCAGGTAACCCACGCGTCATATAGACTGTGATTCCAGGGATCACCCTAGGAGTGAATTTCAATAAGACAAAATGTCCCATTTGCTTGATTTTAATGAGTCTTTCACCATATCATGATCCATTTCGGATGCGAAGCCTAACGACCAGAGGTTGTTTGTCGACCGCATGTATCGCTGGAGGCTGCTAGGCGGGTTTGGGGGCATGACCCCCAGAACATTTTTAAATTTAGATGTGATTTCCTGCATTCTGGCTCATTCCCAATAGTGAAAGTAGAAGTTGTTAAAGCATCTGAAATAAAGCGTGTCCGAATTTACGTCAACTTTTTATGCTAACATAGTGTTATAATTGCTTGCCCCGCTCCAGTACATAGTTCATCGCGTCAAATCATTACAGATTGGGGGATAATGTTCAGATATGACTAGAAGTTGATGAATTATTATAAAAATGGCCATGTTTATTCATAATCAATCGATTTTCTTTGACACCCCTGCTTTCGCAAAGCAAAGGCGAACCGGAAGTTTACCGACATAATCTCGTTTTGATTTTTTCATGTGGTTTTCGAATAATTTGATATTTATTCGATTATATATTTTTATCGCGAATAAATGGATCTGAGCAAATTTACTTGAGATTTTAACTGAAATGTAAATAAGAACGTGTTCACTACAAACCGAAATGGTGAAAATGGATTTCTCCGACTTCGGTGCAACAATTTGTTTCATTTGTCTTTTTCATGCGAATTTTGAGAAATTAATGCGAGAATATCGCGGAATCGCGGCCTAGAGTGATTCAATTCACGCTAAAATCAATTGGAGTGTGATGCAATATATCGCAAATTAGTCAGACTGTGTCTTTTTTATATCGACACCGTAAACATGGCGGGTAAACGAACAGACATCAGGTCGCTGTGCGGAAAGTCTGCGTCCGCGACCCTGCAAGTGGATTCGGCAAATCTGAAAGGGTATGGCTGAACAACAAGCATAGTTCCCAACCGCTATTAATTAGTTATGTCGTCTATTATTGGTCCAATGGAGGCAAAATACTGAAGAGAAGTTCAGCAGAATATTGTTTTTTTTAGCTAGACTGATCAGCGATCAGCAGAGCTTACGCCTTGGTGCGGCGTCTGTCCGCCCGTCTGTCCTTTTTTGTAGCGACTACTCCTCTGAAACTACTGAATGGATTTTCATGAAACTTTACAGAAATGTTGCCCATGAAGTCTAGTTGATCCTAGCAAAAATTCATGTTGATGTGAAATCCAAGATGGCCACCAAATATAAAAATAGGTTTTTAAAAAACAAGTTTGTAGCGACTACTTCTTGAAAACTCTAAGTGATATTGATATGAGACTTTTTCTAAAATGATCAGTATGACATGGTGTTGGTCCTTGTCGTTTTGATTCAACGTTAAACATGGCTGCCAGCGACCATCTTTGTTTACATAGAGTTATATAATGAAAACTTGAAGCGACTACTCCTCTGAAACTACTTGACCGATTTTCATGAAACTTCAAAGGAATGTTGCTCTTGATGTCTAATTGATCCTAGCAAAATTTCAGGTCGGCCGGAAATTCAAGATGGCCGCCACGGCTAAAAATAATTTTTCATAAAACAAGTTTGTAGCGACTACTTCTTGAATTGAATTGAATGTTGTTTAACGGCTCATCAACACAGTATAGGTTATTTAGAGCCGCCACAGAGAGAGGGGAAGGATACATAGGAATCCGGGAACCTGCCCTACTCTTATTATCGAATAGATTCCTATGGTTCTTTAACGTGCTCGGAGGATAGACTGATACACGGGACCGCCCGGTTTACGTCCCCATCCGACGGACAAGGCTAAGGTAAAGTGTCTTGCCCAAGAACACACCGACGGAACTCAGTGGCACCACGGAGGATTGAAACCGGGGCCTCCGGTTACAAATCCGCCGCGCTACCGACTGCGCCACGCCAGCCCCTTCTTGAAAACTGTAGGTGATATTGATATGGGACAGTTCCTACAATGATCAGCATGACATGATGTTGGTCCTTGTCGAAAATTGTTTTGATTCAACGTTAAACATGGCTGCCAGCGGCCATCTTTGTTTACATGGAGTTATATAGTAAAAACTTGTAGCGACTACTCCTCTGAAACTACTTGGCGGATTTTCATGAAACTTTACGGGAATGTTGCTCTTAATGTCTAATTAATCCTAGCAAAACTTCAGATCAGCCAGAAACTGAAGATGGCCGCCACAGCTAAAAATAGATTTTTAAAAAATAAGTTTGTAGCGACTATTTCTTGAAAACTAAAAGTGATATTGATATGGGACTTTTTCTAAAATGATCAGCATGACATGATGGTTATCCGAGTCGAACATTATTTTGATTCGACGTTAAACATGGCTGCCAGTGGCCATCTTTGTTTACATAGAGTTATATAATGTAAACTTGTAGCGACTATTCCTCTGAAACTACATGACGGATTTTCATGAAACTTCACAGGAATGTTGCTCTTGATGTCTAATTGATCTTAGCAAAATTTCAGGTCGGCCGGAAATTCAAGATGGCCGCCACGGCTTAAAATAAACGAGTTTGTAGCGACTACTTCCTGAAATCAAAATCAATCAGTAGAGCTTCAAGGTCATTGACCTCTTGTTTGTTTTTGTTGTAGAAGTTAATTTTCCGCGCTTATTGTTTTTGCCCACTCCCCGACGAATGTCTGCGTGGAAGGGAATAAATCTTAATGAAAGTGTACGCGGATAATTGCAGACCATAATATTAAATGTGTTGTTAGATAATATGGCACTTTCTTTATTTGAATAACAATAAAATCTCCACATACTGCCTGTCAGCTACTACAGTGTCTGTGAGTACACAAATGTACTTGTTGTATAGTGGTGAAAATAATGTTCAGGTTATATGCTGCAGGGCAAGAGGTAAATTGGTAAGGGCGAGTAGCTTTTTGGTTCCACTAGTCCTGCAGCGCGAGTGGATTTTTCCAAATTTTTACACCCCTGCTTCGGTTAGAATGTAATTTTTCGATAAGGCAAACACGCATTGCTACGAAACCCAGATTATGAACAACTCGGTAAAATATGTATATTGTAATACTCCACGACGCACCACATCTTGAGATATCTCAATATATGTCCAATTTATCTTGATATGCTCCATGTTGAGATATCACATTTTATCGTGAGATATCTCAATTTACATTGAGATATTTGTATTCAGATATCTCAATTAATCCCCATAAATATCAGTGTATATCTCAATTTATCTTGAGATAACTGTTGAGATATCTTAAGTTGTTTTGAGATAATTATCTTCAGATCTCTCAATGAGTCTCTCAAAATAAATTGAGATATATTTTACAATTTCTCAAGATGTATCGCAACTTATCGTGAGATATGTAACTTGCGATATCTCAAGATCCCATGTTACTTGCGGTCGGTATATGCAATTTTAGTAGGATTTTCTAAGTTTGAGTTGGGCTTTATGCCATTTAAAAACTAACCATTGATGTAATTCTTGAGTTTGCCTTAGCACTGTTTCCTTATATTGACAGTTTGCTATCACTTATGTCTCGTATAAGTACTGGTTGCTATGGCATTTTGATGTCATAGTAAGATGACGTTAAAATTAGAATAGCATGTGACGTGACGTCATGTCACATGACGTCATTATGTCGTGTCGCGTTAAAAAAAATTTGCATAATATAGCGGCTTTATATAAATTGAGTTTTAGGAGGCAACCTTTCAGAGTAGAAATGATTTCTGATCGCACATTTCAAACCTTTTCTATGCTATGGAAAAAAAACAGACCGAAAGAAAAAAATTGCAAAAAAGCTGTTAAACGGGCTATTTCAGTGCTCTCTTAAAAAGGTGCTGTTAGGCATGGATGACATTTATAATAATTATGACGCACATGTTTGATGTTTTCAGTTTTGAGTAGAGTTTATTTTGGTGTATTCGATTATGCATTCTTTGGGTTTTTGGAGCCCGCAGTTAGTAAAAATCATGTTGGGCATGTAAATTTTACAAGCGGGCATGTTAAAAACAAGAAGAAAATGCCAAAATAAATCGGAATGAAATCAGACACAAAACTTAACGACAGCTTGTATACTAAACTTAAAGTCGATTTTTATTTTGTTTATACATATACATCGCCGGAAACAACTCGGATTCAGAACAGACTGGTTTTCAATTTTATTTGCTATTTACGAACGACGTTTGGGACGAATGAGCAATATTCAGTATGAATCAATACCGCATTTCCGGTCTATTTTGTAACCTCCATGTACGATGAGCTTTCTTCATTATTTCGAAAGAGCGTAACCCGGCTGAAAAAAAATAATGCAGACGTTAATGACTCAAAAATACAACACTTATTAAACCGAACGCGTAATTTTTATACCCAGTGACTGAGAATAAAGTGTCAAAATAATCAAGTTCTTTATTTTATTTAATTATGATATTATTCTAGAGAACATGTAACTTTCTGTGACAATATACGTATCAATTTATATACGTATCAATTTTGTCTAAAAATAACACTCAAATTACACTTAAAAAATTCGGGTCTGTAGATATGTGTTCGGCTAGTAAATATTTATAAGTCATATGCCCGATGGGCTAGTAGAAAAGTGCGATACATAGGGATCACTTTGTCGTCAGTCCGTCATGACAACTTAACATTGGTTATTACTTTCTCATTTCTTGATATTTCTGCATCAAACATTCAATATATACTCATCATGACAACTTCGACATGACCATGCTAAAACATAGTCAAGATCACACTGAAGGTCATTATATGGCTTAAATACTCGTTTTTTTCTTCATGAAAATTTAACGTTGCCTATAACTTTCTCATTTTTGTCTCGCCTTTTCGAAGAAAAAAGAGACATACATGTTGCTTTTCCGGCGAAGGCGGCGTCAACATTCATGTTTTATGTCGGGTCATTTTCTCACAAACTGTATGCACTAGACCTCTCAAACTTTGCTTATATTTGTATCATGGGCGGTACATCGCAACGTGACAAAGCAAATGTGGAAATGACCTTGACCCCCCACGCAAAGGGCAAAAAACCTTGATAATTTTTAGGGTCAACTTTTGCGTTTAGGTCACTTTTACACAAACTTTATGCACTAGACCTTTAAAACTTTGCTGCTTATACTTGTATCTTGAGTGGTACATCAAAACGTGACAAAGCAAATGTGGAAGTGACCTTGACCCTCCAAGCAAGGGCAGATAACCTTATAATTTTTACCTTTAACTTCGGCGTTTAGGTCACTTTTTCACAAACTATATGCACTAAGACCTTTCAAACTTTGCTTATAGTTGTATCTTCAATGGTACATTGCAACGTGACAAAGCAAATGTGGATGTGACCTTCACCATCCAAGCAACGTACCTAACCTTGGCCATAATAACTTGAAAAGCATTTGGCCTATGTTCATAAAACTTCACCCATCTTATCTCAAGAAATGTGTTAAACATGACCTATAACTTACTGACTTTCATTTTGGCAGAGTTATGCCTCTTTTTATAGTTTGCTTGTACATGCTGAAATAAGCAACGGCAAGTGACCCAAGTGTTCTGTGGAATATCCTTCTAGGTTTGTATGAATTCAGTGAATATATTTCATAAGTTACCTTTACAGTCCCACTCGAGGGCAATTACTAGTGTTGGAAAACTTTGAAAATACCTCATCTGCCTTTGTAAACAACCGACGATTTATTTCCAACCTACTGAGATGATATAGACTTTCTGTCAAGCACTATTGACTTTTTGTATAATATGTTACCTTCACTTTTGCATTAAACTGATTTAAAATGTATGCTTTTTTAAAAAGGTATACAGTGAAACAGATCCGTATTTGATTTTAAAATGTTAAATGCTCGTTAAATCACAAGTTTTTGTTTGTTTTTAGCTCTACTGATCAAAGATCAGCCGACTTACTGTGGTGCGGTGTCCGCCCTTAACTGTTTTGTAGCGACTACTCCTCTGAAAGTACTGGATGGATTTTCATGAAACTTTACAGGAATGTAGCCCATGATGTCTAGTTCATCCTAGCAAAAATTCACATTGATGTAACATTCAGGATGGCCACCAAAGCTAGAAATAGATTTTTAAAAAAAGTTTGTAGCGACTACTTTTTGAAAACCGCAAGTGATATTGATATGGGCCTTTCTCTAAAATAATCAGTTTGACGTGATGACATGTTTTTTGGTCCTTGTCGACATGACATAGCACCCAGCGTCATCCTTTGTTTACATAGTCATATAGTACAAACCTGTAGCGACTACTCCTCTGAAACTACTGGACGGATTTTCATGAACCTTCACAGGAATGTTGCTCTTGATGTCTAGTTGATCCTAGCAACATTTTAGGTCGGCTGGAAGTTCAAGATGGCCACCACGAATAAAAATGGAATTAAAAAAACATTTAATCCATAAAGAAATCTGTAACGACTACTTCTTAAAAACTATAAGTGATATTTAATCAGATATGGAACTTTTTCTAAAATGACCAGCAAGACATGATGTTGAAAATTATTTTGCTTCGATATTAAACATGGCAGCCTGCGACCATCTTTGTTTACGTAGAGTTATATAGTAAACATTTGTAGCGACTACTCCTCTGAAACTACTTGACCAATTTTCATAAAAATTCACATGAATGCTAATCTATCAACTTTTATCAATAGAGCTTCAGGGTCATTGACCTCTTGTTGTTGTCCGTTTTCAGAGATATAAACAATAATCCAAGCCTTCCTTCTCTAGATGCATTTCACAAGGTGGCACTCACAACAATCTAAATGGAATTTATCAAAACTTCATCAAAATGTGAAACTCATTGAAAGGAAGCACTGGATTGTTATTCAGGTCGGTTGGTCAAAGTTCTAGGTTGCTGTTAATTTAAATCAAAAAAATCTCAATAACTTTACTTTCCCTTGAGGGCTGTCTTATGAAATTTGGCAGGATTGAGGAGTATCCATTATTTTACGATGCTAGGCTCGCGTTAACCATTCGCCAAATCGCCATAGGCGAAAAGAAACCTGAACTGGCGAATGAAAATCGTAAGAAATACAATCAAATTCGCCAGACATCGGCCGTCTTGCGAATCCAAATTTCCTACAGATTTTGTCTACAATCTCGGAAAATCCCGAATTCTAATACACAAAGTCTTTCACTGTCTATAAGCCACTACCCCACTGGGTGTTGTTAGCTAATTAGCGACAATCAATTATCTGGACTGATAAACTAATTATCGCAGAGTTTATTCAAGACCGCTGTCAAATTAACGATGTGCGATAGACTCGCCCACTGTTCCCCGTCTTGATGTCAATCAACTGGTTTGTGACCCCGCGCTCAATATTATCCACATATTCAACTGCGTTATCGAGCCGTGTAAAACATTAAATATAACGTGGCGCCCTCTAGCGGCTAAAGTGGCTTTTCAAAACACAAAGTTTGCTTACGAATTAAAAAGGTACAGATGCCGTCGGTGTTTTTGAACTTTGCGATCACTGATAAGACTAATTAGTTGTACACACGGTAGCGTAAACTGGAACAATGGCAAGTGTGAACCGATGTTTTGATCACCTGTCTTTGAAATTGGTACAATTTTAGAATGAAATGGCTTTTATTACTTACTCTGACAGTCTCTGTGCATGTTATAAGTGGTGTATGTAGCATTTCCGAATTTTGTCTCACAATGCAGCGCCGCGATCTTTCTAGTTGGAACTTCTGTTAGTTGAACTTGTTTTATATGCCTCAGCTTAGCCTTACATTTTTAAATATATTTATTTTTTTTCTATGAATGTTAGTAGGTATATTGAAATACATTTAATGAAAATACTAAATGGTCTAATCAATGGTGACAAGAGTCTGTACTTTTATATTTTCTTATTATAAGCATGCATTCATTCTGTCCTTCTTTGAGTTTGTCGACAATTTTAAAAATTAAAATAGCATTAAAGTAAATACAATTGTTATAACTTTTTGGATATTTTACAGCTCCACTATTATAAGTAATTGTAAGCACTAACGCAGAATGCATATGATGTGGACATATTGATACCCTTTACATGTAGGTTAATGACGCATACTTTTTTAACTAACTGTTGATGTGGACGCAAACACAAAGTTTTAGCGCCTCCAATTCGTTACAAAATATCTCGGCAAAAGTCTGGCTAAAGACTTTCTAATCCGGCTAAAGGAATTTTTAGGGCTTTAGCCAGATTTGGCTAAAGGGTTTAAAATCCTAGCGCTAGCCTAGCGATGTGTGGTTTCACATATAGTGGACTTGTACTTTGCTGAATTTACTTGTTTTCACTGGGTTTCTTTTTAATGAAGTGTTGGAATTAATTTATAAGCATAACCTGCAGCTTCATCTGGCACAAACAAAGGACATACTTTAAGAGTTAAGATCAGTGCCTAGAATGGATTATGTAAATATACATAATTTGAAGTAAAATATGTTTAATCTAAATTTAAGTTGGCTGATTAATTTTCTGTACGCTCTGTGCTGTTGGGAACATCTCTGTAGTGTAAGGAAGCATGCTTTTCTTTCGAGAAAAGAGATCCAGGTTCAAGTCCTGGCGGGGAACCTGGCACACTTACTGAGCTGTACAAACTTAGTTCTGGGATAATCACAACTTTAAAATAAATACATATAAAATTGTTCATTACACAATTATACTAGTGTTAAAAAATCATTCCATAATATTTATTTGCACTTCCATGAAAGTGAAGCGGCTATACGTAGTGTTACCCTTATCGTGAAATATGGAAATGTTTGTTACTGTATATAATACATTCATCCGAACTGGCATTTTGAAATCAGACAAAACCAAAAGACAAAAGTCAATGAAACTATAAGGCTTTGAATACACTTATTATATAACTTCATTGTTTTATTTATAAAGATCTGAAGTCGGCAAACACAGATTGTGTCCTCTCCCCCATTTTGGACATGTGTCACTTCACTGATAACCGATCGGTCAAATTCTTGCTAATATGTCATGCTACTAATACCATCCTTTCACTGCCTTTCAAATATGTCCGTACTCCCCATGCTATATTACATGTATTATAGCTTTTCTTGTTAAGGTGATATGCATATCCGGGGGCTTTTGTTTGTTTTAGTAAGAAGTAAACATTGATTTGTTTAAAAGGTAACTATTTCGCTGAAGGGGAGTATCACCTTTAAACAGATAGCCGACATTTGATAACGATAAGCTGGTATCTTATCGTGTTACACACACACACCTAACACATTGTCATTTCACTTCATTCAACTGAGATAAACACTTTACATACGTGTTATTAAGTTGTGTGCGTGCGTGTGTGCTGTACGTGTGTGCGTGCGTGTGTGTTAATATCCGATCAATTTTTCGATTTAAGTAAGCAAATGTATAACATAGTGTTCTTTTATATAATCTGTGCATGCAATTGAAACCTAATGAACAGCCATATGTGTTATCAATTATATAACTTGTCCAATAGTAGGTTATATTATCTGAATATAGATTTCAACGAAATAAGGTTAAGTGTAGTTTCGAGAATCCGGGAAGGGTTTTCGTATATTTGATATGCCTACAAATGAAATGAAGTATAAAAGTATGTACGTAGGAACAAATGGGAAGGGCGGGAGCGGCACAAATATACATATTCACTTTCATTCCCCGCCGCCATCCTCCCCACTGACACCTACCCACTCATCTCAATATCTGTTATGTTTTTATGTACTGTACATGTATTTGATGGTGTGTTTTGTGTGTTTGTTTGAACATGAATTAGTAAGGATACATGTTTTACATGCACCAATACTTGCAAGTTGTTGAAGGGACACAAAGTGATTTTAGTGCACTGGCAAAAAACATTAATCTTTCAACGGGTATGAAAAACATATATGTAGTTTAAAGTGCGCGTGAAGCCCGAATTCTCGCTAAGTTTAAATTACGTTAACTCAATGATTTTCATTCCCAGTTGATTGATCGACATTTATATTTATCCCTAAGCTTTAAGGATAATATTAACGACTCTGCTTATCCGCCCGCCCGTCCGTGTCCGTCCGTCCGTCCGTCCGTCCTTTATCATATGTCCTTCTAAACCACATTCTTCGACATTTTTTGCATAGGACTTTTATAAATACTCGTCTATGAATATTATTTCAAACTCGAACGTCAGACCAAGGGTTGGAAGATCGGAGGTAATCTGGGTACATTTTTATGGGCTGACGAGTTGTCCGTCGTCCGTCCGTTCGTCGTCCGTCCGTCGTTAACTTTTGTCTCGTTAAGACGATAGGGCCTTCATTTTTCATCTGATCTTTACCAAGCTTTACCAGATTGTTAATATCAATGAAAGCTCGGACAAGTTCGAAAACCAGCCATATCGCTCCATCAACACTTAAGAATACTGACATGCTCACGCAGTCAGAAGAACTACTCAATGGATCTGGCGTGCAGGTATTTCTGTGTTTGATACCTCTGGCATAACCTCGTTGTTGTCAGCAAGTGTTATCAGACGTGTATTTCGCAATTTTTCAACTTATATATAAGGTTTGTGAAACGTTTTGTGCGGCATTCTGACGGCATTTTGACTGTATTTGACTTGGCTATGGTAAGTAATTATCTTTTATTACAGGCAGTCTCGACAAAACTTCTGCGACTTAATTCGAATTCACATGCCATGCATTCATCAGTTTTGGGTTGGTCAATCCTTAGCATGAGTGTTATCTTTTATTTAATTATGAATATATGCGGTCTAGTTTGCTAAAGAACTATGCAATGCTCAAGAATTTCATTCTAAGGATTACTCTAAGTGAAGTCTAAGTAACATATATAATTATGTATTACGTTTGTGTATACATTTGTTTCATTATACTCGTGAATGTAAACACGTCATGTCCTGAACAAAGACACTAAGGTAACTCGAACACGAATTCGTATCTTCTAAACACCTGACCGTAACAGGAGTCCTCAACCGACGCCGCTATAGTCAACACATGGTACCATGATATCTTCACACCAAATTGGGTGAACATCGAATACATATTATATACTCAATCAAACCAAGTCAGCTGCTTTCATTGCCTGATTTGTGAAACATACATTAACATGTATAGCAATTATTTTGTGATTTAAAATATGTTAAACTTTGTATTTTATCCTCACGGGCTTTATAACCTATTATAACCTATTAGAAATGTGAAAAAAAAAAATCTATATTATTCAACAAAAACAGTAATTGTAGTGAATACCTTCTAAATGAAAATGAATAAACAACAAATGAAAAACAACAATTACATAATTGCATATGATAGGTACAAGTGCGACAGATCTTAAGAATACTTATTATCTTATTTTAACAGTTTACTGCTTACATGTTTGTTCAAATGTTTATTTTATGGCGTCTTATCAATAATAAGAAACTAAGCCTTGTGAGAATTATATAATGGTTTGACACGTGTGCTTCAAGGTGCTAAATACTTCACCTTTTATGAAGATGCTTAGGGCATACCGTAAAGATAACAAACAATACAATGAAGCTTTATGTCGCTTTTGAAATAGTTACGTGCAATATGCCAAAATAAGAAATTAAGTGAATTTTACAAAAATCATATTAATAAAACATATTGATAATGCATACCTTAAATAACTGATAAAACGTCTCCCCGTGCCACGAATCAGAAGTGTTATTTTACTGGTGTTTTGGGGTAGGCGAACCAAGTATAGGTGTCTGAAGTAAGTAGAATACACTTAAGCACTCAATAAAAACCGAGTCTGCTAATTTATTCTCTTGTTTGTGTTTGTGTTTGTTGCTTCCAAACGATCACCTTTATCAGTCTTTATTAATATTTACGCTAGCGTTCGTTTAGTGCAGTGTGGCCTCCGTAAAAAGTCTCCACGTAATACGAATCAGTAGTGTTATTTTCTACTGATCCTTTAAGATCAACGAACCCAATATAGGTGTCTAAAGTAGAATTCTTCTTAATGCGATACTAGGGGGCGTGGTAGGTGTTGCATCCTACATTACATCTTATGAACAGACATTACGTCTTATGAACCGGGTCTGCTACTTTATTCTCTTGGTTGAGTTTTTGTTTGCTTCCAAAGGATCTCCTTCATCAGTATGTATTACAATATGTACAACATATAGTTTATTTAAAAGCCCCATAATAACATTTCGGGCTGCGTTTACTGTCGTCTTTGAATGTTACTTTTCCCCAAAGTTTATGCTGACTTAAAAAAAAACACAGTTTAATGAGTATTAGCAATAAAATCACTTTTATGAATGTTTAGAATGAAAGTATATTTAACTTAATTTTCAACAGATGCTACGATATAGTTGCGTTTTTCAATCGCAACTCCTACCCTGAATATTGTCAGCATAAGGTTTGGAAATTGAAACTCAGTGTTTTCAAGCAGGTTGCTACATATAATAGCAAAATGGTTCTCCTTGCTACAGAGTAAACACACGTTTCCGTCTGCAAGGCAACTACTTTTTTTTTCGTGAAACTCGTCGCTTCCACATTTATGAATTTCCGGGAATGTCCCATCGGACGGTATCCTGGCTGAAATTCTCTTTTGATATTGTTCATTTGAACGCACAACGCTATAAAGGACGTTTTTAAATTCCGACCTGGCAGCCTCGTATCGTTTATGTAGAGTATCACATTTTGCAGGTAATTCCTTATGGCTTGTTAGAAGTGTTGCAATCTCTGTTGAATTCTGTTGAATATCAGCAGTTAAGATACCATTTGAAGTTTCATACGCTGCTATTTGCTCATTTTGAAAATGTAATTCGTCTTTAAGTCCCAGTATATATTACCTTTATTTTTTTTTGAAAGCTCAATTCTTGTATTTTGAGAGACAATTGTACCTCTTGCAGATTGTATGTCCACTTCACGTGTCTTTAGTTTGTGTTCCGGAATCTTGGAGTAAGTGCATTTTCTTCTATTTTTCAAAGGTTGCATGCTTGTTTGTTTTCTGTTTTAATAATATTCAGTTTCATTTATCGCAGTACTAACAGCACATGTTTTATCTAGGTTGTCTATCCGAAAGAAAGAATTGCATGCGCATTGTCCAGCTAATGGCAGCTATGGTTGAGTAAAGGTCTTCAATAGCGTTGCCACATGTTTTTGTGTCACTTTGGCTTTAAACGCAGTAAAAAAAATAAAGCATAATTCCTTAACTCATCATCTGATTCCAAGCTGTAAAATGGAAGATTTTTGGAGCACTTCCTTCGTATGAATGTCGCCATTCTTGACGAATTGCTTTGTTTCTTCGTCTGTACGACAAGATAGACCGACATTACATTCTTGTTGCTTTAGTAGCATCATCCTGGCAAGTGTCCATACTGGTGACTTTTCCTGCATTTTTTTGTTTATCGCAATACACGTATGTCAACCATGATAGTGTCCACACTATTGCACGGAATGTTCACATTCATGTTTCAGTAATGTAAGATGATTCACGGAATGTTCACAGATTCCGGAGAAAAATGAAGTTCGTAAATTCACTTGCTTGCTTTACACCTGTTTTAGAAGTACCAGGAAAGCAACAACAGCTAAGAAGTACCGTTACCCGCGATTCTCAGACCAGTTATTATGATGTGATGAATAAACGACGGAATGTTTTTATCGGTCTTATTTCTCCACTGATATTCAGTTATCCAAAATACTTCGGTTATCCACAAATAACTTCGGTTATCCAAAACTAATAATGTTATTTCATCAATTCTATAAAGAATCGTTAATCCAATATAGAAATAACAATGCATGTTTGAAACGGTCTTGGAATTTCAAGCGTGTTTCTGAGGTCCGTTCACATTCAAAGTCCAAAGGACATATATCTAAAAATAAAATAATTTAAAATAAAAAACTAGAATACACTAAATTGTAAATAAAAATGATAATATCTATGTACAATTGGTAACAACTTTTCATTATACAAAGCCTTTGTGAGAATTATAAAATAGTTTGACACTAGTGCCTCTAGATGCTAAATAGTTCCCCCTTTATGCAAGACGCTGAGTGCATATCGTAAAGATAAGTATCAAACGAAGTCTTTTGTCGGTTTTTGAAATAGTTATGAGCAATATGTCAAAATAAGCAATTAAGTAAATTTATTTACGTTGATAAAAACATATTGATAACACATACTATACATAGTTGCTAAAAAGTCTTTCCAGTGCTAGGAATCTGTAGTGTTATAATTTTACTTGTACTTTGGGATCAACGAACCCAATAGAAATATAATACCGCTAAGCCGGTGCTAGAGGAGGTGAGAGGTGTTGCGTCCCAACATTACCTCTCATGAACAGGACTTAATAAAACCGAGTCTGCTACTTTAATATCTTGGTTGTGTTTGTTGTTTCCAAAGCATCGCCTTTGTCAGTATTTATCAAGATTCACATTAACGTTCGTTTAGAGCAGTGTGGCGGCTGTAAATATAATTTGGCAAACTAATTAGCTTCATAACATATAACAAAATGATTTATTTTTTTCAAAATCAGCCAAAATGAAAAAGATAAATATTTTTTATTTATTTTTTTATTATTCGGGTGACCCTCGTTATAATTTTCCTGATAAGGCAATTAAGTGTACTTGATAACAGTGTTAGTGGTACATATTGAAGTAACTATAAAACACGGTTATCTTGTAAATAAGGAACATATACATACAGCGTATTGCGAAATTCTGACAGACTGATAAGATATGAGAAAACGCAGATGTTTAATAGCCCACTACAGCGAACAGTCGACATGGAATCAAATATGATTCAAGTTTTTGTAAGTTGCACTTTTATTAAATCAGATACATTATATTTATTCTCATTTATTTTAAGTTGAGATATGTTATTGTATCGTACAATTCTTCAAATCAAGTGAGTACCTACACGTTCGTGGTTATAAACTGTTTAAAATAGTGTATCGTCAGAATTAAATAAAAAACTCAAAACAATACTGTCAAAATAATAACATTTCATACATCAACAACAGAACTGGGCCCTGTTTTATTAAACATCTTACAATAAGTCCTCACATTTTAAAATCGATCACTTTTTTCACATAATCATTCAATGTAGGACTATTATGTGTGCACGTAGTG
>JAWPHD010011936.1:0-79629 GCA_037043455.1 Cyrtodaria siliqua
GTCTTTCAAAACAAGTAATAAAAAATATAGCTTCCTACATTAGGGAACTCAGTACAGAGCTTAGAGCTATAAGGTAGGCCCATGGAAAATGAATTGGTGTAGTATGACCTAAAGATAGATTCTGCATAGGGTAAAAGTGAAAGTAGACATACTTTTTTCCTAACACAATGATTTGAAAGTGTGAGAAATGTTGGATTATGGTGTATATTGACTTTTCTTATAACTCTTTTCATGGTTTTTAAATATTTGAAAGTTTTATGATGTAACATAGGTAATTTAAATTCCTTTATTGAGGGTAGTGTACACAAAATTAGCCATACCTGACACCTGGTATACAAAATTAGCCTGTAATGCTCATGTTTGACTAGTTAAAGGTATATCTAGTAAGTTTTATTCATTTCTGAGGGCTTTGCATACATTGTTTGCAAAATTGTCCGAAAAGATGTCGAAAAGCCGCTTTTGTCTGTTTTGAAAAAGTTGTTGAGGTAAACTCTGACTTTGAGTGCATCGCTTCTATACGGTTAGTGTCGATATGCAAATATGTTATGCAGTTTAATACATTTTACAAATTAAATTATTTAGTTGGCAAAAAATATGACCTTTTGTATGTTTTCAGGGGTCAAAATAGCAGATTTTCCCATAAAACGCCACTATTTTTGTATGTATTCAAAATCTGCCTTCAAATGAATTAATTAACATTATTCAGCAGGTTCTATATGCGAAACCATCAATAAAATGCAACTTTTCAATTTAGAAATGACAAAAAATAATTCTGAGACTATCCTCCCCAACTCCATTTTTAGGGCCATGCCATGTTTTACAATATGCTCATTACACAAGATTGGCTGTTTCTGTACTGTTTCTTGTATCTTTTCATTAGATATTGTTTATACCATCTTTCCAGGTCATTTTCATGTAACCATGCAGCAAATAAGCACTGTTTAAAATACAGATCCATGAAAATTCATTAAAATGAAGGGGGTTGGGTAGAAAAAAACTTTTGAAAAACATACAAAAGGTCATATTTTTTGCCAACTAAATAATTTAATTTGTAAAATGTATTAAACCGCATAACATATTTGCATATCGACACTAACCGTATAGAAGCGATGCACTCAAAGTCAGAGTTTACCTCAACAACTTTTTCAAAACAGACAAAAGCGGCTTTTCGACATCTTTATGATGTAACATAGGTAATTTAAATTCCTTTATTGAGGGTAGTGTACACAAAATTAGCCATACCTGACACCTGGTATACAAAATTAGCCTGTAATGCACATGTTTGACTAGTTAAAGGTATATCTAGTAAGTTTTATTCATTTCTGAGGGCTTTGCATACATTGTTTGCAAAATTGTCTGAAAGCGACAATCTACTTCTGTCCGAAAAAGATGTCGAAAAGCCGCTTTTGTCTGTTTTGAAAAAGTTGTTGAGGTAAACTCTGACTTTGAGTGCATCGCTTCTATACGGTTAGTGTCGATATGCAAATATGTTATGCGGTTTAATACATTTTACAAATTAAATTATTTAGTTGGCAAAAAATATGACCTTTTGTATGTTTTTCAAAAGTTTTTTTCTACCCAACCCCCTTCATTTTAATGAATTTTCATGGATCTGTACTTTAAACAGTGCTTATTGGCTGCATGGTTACATGAAAATGACCTGTAAAGATGGTATAAACAATATCTAATGAAAAAATACAAGAAACAGTACAGAAACAGCCAATCTTGTGTAATGAGCATATTGTAAAACATGGCATGGCCCTAAAAATGGAGTTGGGGAGGATAGTCTCAGAATTATTTTTTGTCATTTCTAAATTGAAAAGTTGCATTTTATTGATGGTTTCGCATATAGAACCTGCTGAATAATGTTAATTAATTCATTTCAAGGCAGATTTTGAATACATACAAAAATAGTGGCGTTTTATGGGAAAATCTGCTATTTTGACCCCTGAAAATCACAAATATCATTTTTGAGTAGATATTATTTTCAAGATAGCTTCAAATGGTTAAAAATCACATGTTGTTGATAAAATCAATTTAAAATCACTTTATTTGAAGCAAAAGATTGGAACGGTTGTCGAGATATGGCATTTTGAAGATTCTGGATTTATGCGTAAAATCCGAAGGAATTTTACTTTAGCCAAAGCTCTTTTAAGCCCTCATATTTTGTCGAAAAGGATTTTTTTCTTAAAAAGAATGACATAATTTCTCTCAGATCGAATGTATCAAACAATTTAGCCAGAAAAAAACAACTTCAGTCAGGTTTGAATGTCTCTTTAGATCGGACTACACCAATTACCAACCAATCAGCGGGCAGGGAAAAAGTTCCAGGGTAAATTCGGAGCTATTACACAGAATCTCTTAATTTTGATTGGTTGTCAAGGTAATCAAACCAAAAAATCGTGCTAAAAAATTAAAATTCAACTTTTTAAGAGTACTTATAAAGGTTAAATCATACATTTGTGCAATGTATTCATAATGTGTTGCATAATCAAAAAAAGAAGTATATTTTACATTTTCCTCATGTTTTTACATGCAAGTAGGTGGGTCAGCACCATCCGACCCAAACAGCTTTTTCAAAACATACTCAATGTATGGCTTCTGTAGGTTTTTTTGATAAAACTAAGATAGGTCTTTCAAAACAAGTAATAAAAAATATAGCTTCCTACATTAGGGAACTCAGTACATAGCTTAGAGCTATAAGGTAGGCCTATGGAAAATGAATTGGTGTAGTATGACCTAAAAGTGATATTGATATGGGACTTTTTCTGAAATGATCAGCATGACAAGATGTTGATCCTTGTCGAAAATTATTTTGATTCAACATTAAACATGGCTGCCAGTGACCATCTTTGTTTACCTAGAGTTATATACCGTAGTAGAACTTCAACTTGTAGCGACTACTCCTCCGAAACTACTTGACAGTTTTTATAAAACTTCACAGGAATGCTGACCTAGCTATCAAAATCTATCAGTAGAGCTTCAAGGTCATTGACCTCTTGTTTTTAAATATTTTTTTTATTTTTTAGCTCTACTGATCAGAGATCAGCAGAGCTTATGCCGTGGTGCGGCGTCCGTCTGTCTGTCCGTCTGTCTGTCCGTAAACTTTTTTTTTGTAGCGACTTCTCCTCTGAAACTACTGAATGGATTTTCATGAAACTTTACAGAAATGTTGCCCATGAAATCTAGTTGATCCTAGCAAAAATTCATGTTGATGTGAAATCCAAGATGGCCGCCAGATCTAAAAA
This sequence comes from Cyrtodaria siliqua, assembly GCA_037043455.1. Classification (NCBI taxonomy): domain Eukaryota; kingdom Metazoa; phylum Mollusca; class Bivalvia; order Adapedonta; family Hiatellidae; genus Cyrtodaria; species Cyrtodaria siliqua. The sequence continues at coordinate 3,249 of JAWPHD010011936.1, forward strand.
TAGGTTTTTAAAAAACAAGTTTGTAGCGACTTCTTCATGAAAACTATAAGTGATATTGATATGGGACTTTTTCTAAAATGATCAGCATGACATGATGTTGGTCCTTGTCGAAATCGTTTTGATTCGACGTTAAACATGGCTGCCAGCGGCCATCTTTGTTTACATAGAGTTATATAATGAAAACTTGTAGCAACTACTCCTCTGAAACTACTCGACGGATTTTCATGAAACTTCACAGGAATTTTGCTCTTGATGTCTAATTGATCCTAGCAAAATTTCAGGTCGCCCGGAAATTCAAGATGGCTGCCATGGCTAAAAATAGATTTTCAACATACAAGTTTGTAGCGACTACTACTTGAAAACTATAAGTGATATTGATATTGGACTTTTTGTAAAATGATCAGCATGACATGATGTTGGTCCTTGTCAAAAATTGTTTTGATTCAACGTTAAACATGGCTGCCAGCAGCCATCTTTGTTTACATAGAGTTATATAGTAAAAACTTGTAGCGACTAATCCTTTGAAACTACTTGGCAGATTTTCATGAAACTTTACAGGAATATTGCTCTTAATGTTTAATTGATCCTAGCAAAATTTCAGATCGGCCAGAAATTCAAGATGGCCACCACAGCTAAAATTAGACTTTTTAAAAAAGAAGTTTGTAGCGACGACGTCTTGAAAACTATAAGTGATATTGATATGGGACTTTTTGTAAAATGATCAGCATGACATGATGGTTATCAGAGTCAAACATTATTTTGATTCGACGTTAAACATGGCTGTCAGCGGCCATCTTTGTTTACATAGATTTATATAATGAAAACTTGTAGCGACTATTCCTGTGAAACTACTTGACGGATTTTCGTGAAACTTCACAGGAATGTTGCTCTTGATGTCTAATTGATCCTAGCAAAATTTCAGGTCGGCCGGAAATTCAAGATGGCCGCCACGGCTAAAAATAATTTTTCAAAAAACAAGTCTGTAGCGACTACTTCCTGAAATCAAAATCAATCAGTAGAGCTTCAAGGTCATTGACCTCTTGATTTTATTAGCTCTACTGATCAGAGATCAGTAGAGCTTATGCCATGGTGCGGCGTCCATCGTCCGTCTGTCCGTAAACTTTTATTTGTAGCAACTACTACTCTGAAACTACTGGATGGATATTCATGAAACTTTACAGAAATGTTGCCCATAAAGTCTAGTTGATTCTAGCAAAATTTCATGTTGATGTGAAATCCAAGATGGCCGCCAAATCTAAAAATAGGTTTTTAAAAAACAAGTTTGTAGCGACTACTTCTTGAAAACTATAAGTGATATTGATATGGGACTTTTTCTAAAATGATCAGCATGACATGATGTTGGTCCTTGTCAAAAATCGTTTTGATTCAACGTTAAACATGGCTGCCAGCGGCCATCTTTGTTTACATAGAATTATATAATGAAAACTTGTAGCGACTACTCCTCTGAAACTACTTGACGGATTTTCATGAAACTTCACAGGAATGTTGCTTTTGATGTCTAATTGATCCTAGCAAAATTTTAGGTCGGCCGGAAATTCAAGATGGCCGCCACGACTAAAAATAAATTTTCAAAACACAAGTTTGTAGCGACTTCTTCTTGAAAACTTTAAGTGATATTGATATGGGACTTTTTCTAAAATGATCAGCATGACATGATGTTGGTCCTTGTCAAAAATTGTTTTGATTCAACGTTAAACATGGCTGCCAGCGGCCATCTTTGTTTACATAGAGTTATATAGTAAAAACTTGTAGCGACTACTCCTTTGAAACTACTTGGCGGATTTTCATGACACTTTACAGGAATAATGCTCTTAATGTCTAATTGATCCTAGCAAAATTTCAGATCGGCCAGAAATTCAAGATGGCCGCCACAGCTAAAAATAGATTTTTAAAAACAAAGTTTGTAGCGACTACATCTTGAAAACTGTAAGTGATATTGATATGGGACTTTTTGTAAAATGATCAGCATGACATGATGGTTATCAGAGTCAAACATTATTTTGATTCGACGTTAAACATGGCTGCCAGTGGCCATCTTTGTTTACATAGAGTTATATAATGAAAACTTGTAGTGACTACTCCTCTGAAACTACTTGACGGATTTTCATGAAACTTCACAGGAATGTTGCTCTTGATGTCTAATTGATCCTAGCAAAATTTCAAGTCGGCCGGAAATTCAAGATGGCCGCCACGGCTAAAAATAATTTTTCAAAAAACAAGTCTGTAGCGACTACTTCCTGAAATCAAAATCAATCAGTAGAGCTTCAACGTCATTGACCTCTTGTTAAAAATAAGTTTGTAGCGACTACTTCTTGAAAACTGTAAGAGATATTGATATGGGACTTTTTCTAAAATGATCAGCATGACATGATGGTTATCCAAGTCGAACATTATTTTGATTCAATGTTAAACATGGCTGTCAGTGGCCATCTTTGTTTACATAGAGTTATATAATGAAAACTTGTAGCGACTACTCCTCTGAAACTACTTGGACGGATTTTCATGAAACTTCACAGCAATGTTGCTCTTGATGTCTAATTGATCCTAGCAAAATTTCAGGACAGCCAAAAATTCAAGATGGCCGCCACGGCTAAAAATAGATTTTCAAAAAACGAAGTTTGTAGTGACTACTTCCTGAAATCAAAATCAATCAGTAGAGCTTCAAGCTCATTGACCTCTTGTTTTTTTTTTGTTTTTTTTTTAATTTTTGCATAAAAAGTTTTAGGGTCGGCCCCTTAAAAAAATAGGGTCGGTCGGGTTACCTGAACCACATATATTTTTATGTGGCCTTACTGATACAGATAGTAGATACAGTCACAGGGATATTGAATATCAAAACGATCTTCGATCAATAGAGGACAGTTGGACCTAGAGTGACATGATGGTTATCCGAGTCGAACATTATTTTGATTCGACATTAATCATGGCTGCCAGTGGCAATCTTTGTTTATGTAGATTTACATAATGAAAACTTGTAGCGACTACTCCTCTGAAACTACTTGACGGATTTTCATGAAACTTCACACGAATGTTGCTCTTGATGTCTTATTGATTCTAGCAAAAATTCAGGTCGGCCGGAAATTCAAGATGGCCGCCATGGCTAAAAAATATTTTCAAAATACAAGTTTGTAGCGACTACTTCTTGAAAACAATAAGTGATATTGATATGGGACTTTTTCTAAAATGATCAGCATGACATGATGTTGGTCCTTGTCAAAAATCGTTTTGATTCAATGTTAAACATGGCTGTCAGCGGCCATCTTTGTTTACATAGAGCTATATAATGAAAACTTGTAGCGACTACTCCTCTGACACTACTTGACGGATTTTCATGAAACTTCACAGGAATGTTGCTCATGATGTCTAATTGATCCTAGCAAAATTTCAGATCAGCAGAGCTTATGCCGTGGTCCGTCCATCCGTTCGTCCATTAATGTTTAGTCCGTCCAGCTGTCCGTCCGTAAACTTTTTTTTGTAGCAATTACTCCTCTGAAACTACTGGATGGATTTTCATCAAATTTACAGGAATATTGTCCATGATGTCTGGTTGATCCTAGCAAAATTCACGTGGATGTGAAATCCAAGATGGCCACCAAAGCTAAAAATAGATTTTTAAAAAAGAAGTTTGTAGCGACTACTTCTTGAAATCTATAAGTGATATTGATATGGGACTTTTTCTAAAATGATCAGCATGACATGATGTTGGTCTTTATTGAAAATCATTTTGATTCGGAGCCATCTTTGTTTACATGGAGTTATATACGAAAACCTTGTGTAGTCTACTCCTCTGAACTACTTGACGGATTTTCATGAAACTTTACAGGAATGTTGCTCTTGATTTCTAGTTGATCCTAGCATAAATTCAGGTCGGCCGGAAATACTAGAAGGCCACCACGGCTAAAAATAGTTCTTTGTGGCAACTACTATTCAAAAACCATAAGTGATATTGATTTGGAACCTTTACCAAAATTACTGGCACGACATGTAGTTGAGTTGGTCCTAACCAAAATTCATTTCAGTTCGATGTCAAACATGGTCACTAGTGGCCATCTTTGTTTACATAGAGTTATATAGGAAAAATTTGTGGCGACTACTCCTCTGAAACTGCTCTATAATTTTTAATGAAACTTCACAGGAATGTTGCTCTTGATGTCTAGTTGATCCTAAGTAAAAATTTAGGTTGGCCGGAAATTCATGATGACTGCTACAGCTAAAAATAGATTTTAAAGATAGAAGTTTGGTGACTGCTTTTCAAAAACCATAAGTGGTATTGATTTGGAACCTCACTAAAATGACTTGGGTGACATGTAGTTGGTCCTAAACAAAATTCTTTTGATTCCATATCAAACATGGCTGCTAGCTGCCATCTTTGTTTACATAGAGTTATATAGAAAAAACTTGTGGCGACTACTTTTCTGAAAGTGCTGGTCCTATTTTTATAAAACTTCACAGGTACCTTTGGCTGATCTAGCTATCAAAATCTATCAGTAGAGCTTCAAGGTCATTGACCTCTTGTTAGTATAAGGCACTTACTTATCGTCACCTGCAAAGCAGAACATTGTTTAATATTATGCTTTGTACAAATAACCATGCAGTTTGTTTTACCTGGATGTATCAACATGTTGTTTGTTAAACACCAGCTTTCTATTTAATTTATAAATTGTTTTGAATTTCCATAATGTAGCTGGTATTCATACAAGTTTCATATCTCTTTGTTAATTGGGGTTCGGAGTTATTACTTTTTTATTACTGTGACATTCATCAATACTACATCCTTGTTGCATTCATTATATTCACTATGTTCTAACCAATAAATGTTTTAAAACCTGTAGAATCCTGATCAAATTGTAAGGATAAATATAGATATTTTTACAACAAATGGGGTTGAGAAATAACCCCTTCACAAATTGTAAGTGACGGCTGAATTTCTATGGATAAGGCCTTGTGATTAAGAGATGCAGACTTTTGTCCCTTGTGCGTTCAAGCCATAGTGGTGGGCTACCTGACAGGAATCTTCATCCTTATTCATTTCATGTCTCCACAGATTTACCTGATGGTGGTGCAGCTCATTTTGCAGAAACAGTCATAGAATTAAAACAACGGTAAGCACTTCATAAAAACAATGTGCTTTTTTTTTGTTCTGTGTTACACATGTAGGAGGAACACAATCTAGAGGTATTTATCAGTGTTGTTATTATAATGAGCTTATGGGATGGCGAGTTTTTCGTCATCCGTCCGTCCGTCCGTCGGTCGTCTATTAACTTTTGCCTCCATATGTAGGGCCTCCATTTTTCATCCGATATTTTCAAACTTTACCAGATTGTTGATATCAGTGAAAACTCGGACGAGTTAAAAAAAACAGCAGATCGGTAGTATCAGCAGTAACACCTAAGTTATTGCCCTTGATTTTCTGAAATATGCTATAATTTGACCTCAACATGATCTGGCCTTTATTTTTCATCCGATCTTTTTCAAACTTTACCGGATTGTTGATATCACTAAAAACTTGAATGAGTTTGAAAACCAGCCAGATTGAACAAGTATGGCCCTTGATTTTTTATGCCCCCGAAAACTTCAGGGGCATATAGTAATCGCACCGTCCATCTGACTGTCTGTCTGTCCAGATTCCATCCATCATTCCACAGTTCGTGTCCGGACTGTACCTTTAAAACCCCTGCATGGATTTTTGATTAACTTGGCACAAGTGATCACCATAAGAAGACGATGTGTCGCACGCAAAACCCAGGTCCGTACCTCAAAGGTCAAGGTCACACTTGAGTGCATAGGTCAAAAACAGGTACGCAATTTCGTGTCTGGACCGTAACGTCACAACCCTTGCACGGATTTTTAAATAACTTGATGCAAGTGATCACCATAACAAGACGATGTGTCGCGTGCAAAACTCAGGTCCGTACGTCAAAGGTCAAGGTCACACTTGAAGTTCATAGGTCAAAAACAGGTACGCAATTTTGTGTCCGGACCGTAACGTCACAACCCCTGCAGGGATTTTTGTATTACTTGGCACAAGTGATCACCATATCAAGATGATATGTCGCGCGCAAAACCCAGATCCGTACCTCAAAGGTCAGGGTTACACTTGAAGTTCATAGGTCAAAAACAGGTACGCAATTTCGTGTCCGGACCGTAATGTCACAACCACTGCTGGGATTTTTAAATAACTTGGCTCAAGTGATCACAATAACAAGACGATGTGTCGCGCGCAAAACCCAGGTCTTCAAGGTCAAGTTCACACTTGGAAGTCAAAAGTCAAATTGTGTACGGTCAATAACTCTGGCATTCATGGACAGATTTTTAAATAACTTGGCACAAGTGCTCACCACAACAAGATGATGTAACGTGCACAAAATCCAGGTCTGTGGCCCCAAGGTCAAGGTCATACTTACAGTTCAAAGGTCAAATCATGTCCGGTCAATAACTTTTGCATGCCTGGACAAATTTTCATCACACTTGAAGTTCATAGGTAAAAAACAGGTACGCAATTTCGTGTCCGGACTGTAACGTCACAACCCCCGCAGGGATTTTTAAATAATTTGGCACAATTGCTCACCACGACCAAACGACATGTCGTGCACAAAATCCAGGTCCATGGCTGCAAGGTCAAGGTCATACTTCGAGGTCAAAGGACACTTCAGGGGCATTTATCACTTACAGTGATATTGTTTAAATATGCAATAAGCTATATTGGGAACTTGGGTCAAACTCATGGTTTGCACTCAATAACTTTTGTTAGGAATGAGGTATTGTGATGAACCTTGCAGGGTAGTCAGCTTATATGGAAAGGAAGGTCGGGATTGTATTTGGGGCCACTGGGTCAAGGCCAAGGTCGCCATTACTAAAAATAGAAAATGGTTTCTGCTCAATAACGTTTGTTTGGAGTGAGGTATTGTGACGAAACTTGCTGGGTAGGTAGCCTCTGTTGAAAGGAAGGTTGGGATTGAAATTGGGATCACTGGGTTCAAGGTCAAGGTCACCAATAAAAATAGTAAAATGGTTTCTGCTCAATAACTTTTGTTAGGAATGAGATATTGCAATGAAACTTGCAGGGTATGTAGCTTATAAAGAAAGGAGGTTTGGGATTGTGTTTGGGGCCACTGGGGTCAAGGTCACTGTTACTAAAAATAGAAAAATGGTTTCCGCATAATAACTTTTGTTAGGAGTGAGATATTGTGACGAAACTTACTGGGTAGGTAGCCTCTGTGGAAAGGAAGGTTGGGATTGAAATTGGGGTCACTGGGTTCAAGGTCAAGGAGTACTATTACTAAAAATAAAAAAATGGTTTCTGCTCAATAACTTTTGTTAGGAATGAGGTAATGAAACTTGCAGGGTATGTAACTTATATAGAAAGGAGGGTTGGGATTGCGTTTGGGGCTACTGGGGTCAGGTCACTGTTGCTAAAAAAGTAAAAATGGTTTCCTCTAAGTAACTTATGTTAAGAGTGATGTATTGTGACGAAACGTGCTATGTAGGTAGCTTATATGGAAAGGAAGGTTGGTATTGCATTTGGGGCTACTGGATTCAAGGTCAAGGTCGCTGTTACTAAAAATAGAAAATTGGCTTTGGCCCAATAACTTTTGTTATGAGTAAGGTATCGCAATTTTTGTTGAACCTGTTTACGGATCTTGACTTAGTGATCAAAATGTCGGCCAGGTGTGTCAGTTCATCCATCCGTTTGTTAGTCTGTCTGTCAGATTTCATTTCTTCCTATCTTCTTCGTTAAATGAGCATTTTCACCAAACTCCACCAAAATGTTCATTATATGGATCCAACATCACATGCACAATTTCAGGTTGCTGTGACCTACTTTCGACAATATATATATGTCATGTCTGGTCTCCTCTACGACATGCTTATCTATCTTTCTCGCAGGATTTTAACAAAACTTCACCAGGATGTTCTAAACATAGTGAGCTATCCTACTCATCATGGCGTCGGCGTTTCAGCTTCACCTTAAAGTTTTTGTGCAATAAATTTATAACTTCAAAACTACTCAAGCTATTGCATTAAAACTTTATACTAATGTTTCCAATCAAATTCTGCACCTTATCCAATAATCCCGATAACTCTTCCTTGCATTTTGACAAAGTTATGGCCCTTTGATTGTCTTGTCTTTACCTTAAAGTTTTTGTGCAATAGGTTTATAACTTCAAAACTACTGAAGTTATTGCATTAAAATTGTAAACTAATGTTTCACATCAATTTCTGTACATTATCAAACAATCAAACATAACTCTTCCATTCATTTTGACAAAATTATGGCCCCTAAATTGGTAAAAAATGTCATTTTTACATAGAAGTATATAGGAAAAAAATCTTCACATTTTTGCCATGTGCATTAAAGGTCTTCATCGTCGACCCTGTATGTTTCAGGTGCTACTTGAATGATGGTAGAAAACAATGAACCTGACTCCAGCGAAAAATGGAGTGTTTACAATAGAATTTGCAGAAACTCTGCAGTTCTACAGGTAAGAAGGTTCGAGTCCCATTCTGCATATTTTTATCTAGAAATGGAGAGTGGACCTGGAATTTTCATTCCTGTTGGCACCATATAATCTTTTTGTGTTGGTGCGCCGTAAAACCCCAATTTAAATCAATTGAAACTTTTTGGAAATATGACATAGAGCAACACATGATCATGTCAGGGCATTCAGTTCGAATGGATTGCCTGTCCTTGTTTGTAATTTAACATTTTGTCCCCTCAACTATGACGGTGTTCAGCAGATTTTTTTTAAACTTTCAGGAAAATAACTATTACAACATGTCTGTTGAATATATGTACTGGATGTCACAACACCATTGACTATAAAAAACTTGACATCAGTCATAACACAAATAAGTACCGCCTCTTAGTAACTCCTTTATCTGTGATAGCCTTTCCTGTCCACTTTGATAACAGTTGATACTAGCATTTCTACTGCATACATCTATATGATTTAATAAATACAGAATACAATGACGATGATTCTTATTGTCGACCCATAACATAACAATAACAATATTAAGTGTAGCAGCGCATATTGTTGGGGTGTTCCTTTGGGTAGTTTTGTCCAGAGTTACCTGCCCAGTCTTTCAATAAATATAACAACCTGGTCTGCTTAACTTCTCATATAGTTTTCACATATTTCACTGAATTATATCCCTTGTCTGTACTTGACAGCCATGGGGAGACATACTTTTGGTCGCCCAAAGCAACCTCTAATTAGATATTCAAATTGAGTAGAAAAACTAGCATAACATCACAGGTTTTCAAGATTCAGGTTTGTCATGTGTCCTTTTAAGCTGTCCAGACATACAGGACTGAGAAATGTGATAATGAATAGATGGTGTTGGTGTTGTTCGATGGGCAGTAACAGTAAAATAATAATTTTGTGTAGAGAAGACCCATTGTTGTAGAAACGTGAAGCCCTACAGCACTAATATGCTACATATCCTACACTCAGTTTGAAAAAGAAACTTGACATGAGTCGTAACACAAACTGTCGTAAAATTTTGAAGACTTAATTTGCAAACACCTTTAATGCAGAATAAGTTAAAATTCTTAAGTATCTTTTTGTTCAAATGTCGAAAACCTAAATTATTCAGTAAAACAAATTTCCAACCGAGCTTATGGGATGCTGTGTTGTCTTATCAAACTTACACAATACTTATATATCCATAAAGATCTTGGATGAGTTCTTGAACCAGCCAGCATTGATCGCTAATAGCGGAGTTACATGTATCTGCCCTTGAATTTGCAAAAATGCATAATTTTGCCTTGTGGGCATTCTAGTCTTACAATGTGTAGATGCTCAATAATGTCTCAGTTTTTGGCTTCACCAACTGCGGCCCACTAGCGGGTAATCAGGTCAATTTGGTATGGTCATTTATGGACTCGAGGCACAACATGTATAAAATGAGTTTTGACCTCCTGCATAAAGGGGCCCCTCAACAGGGGTACAACTTGGGGAACTTACAGAAATTTAAAATTAACATACCTAATGACGAACAATCTCAAACAAAGCATTCTATTTCAGGAAACCATCGATTCTTGTAGAGTGTTTAACTGGAGATTTCCATGGTGATCTCAAGGGTGTGGACACTGTTGCAGACTCTGGCTTAGATGTATATGCACACAATGTGGAAACCGTTTCAGAGTTACAATGGTAACAGTTGTTATCTAGTCCTGTCTATCAATCTATCGTTGGTTATTAGCTTTACTGTTTAAAAAACCACGATGGTGCATTGTCCCTCTCTGTCTTTTGGTGTTGCCTTTTCAAAGAAAAAGTGATACATAGGGTTGCGTCTTGCGTCCGTCTTAATCTTGGCTATAACCTTTTCATTTCCTCATATTTTTTCAAACATACACTTCATGACAATGGTAACATGACCTTACCAAAATATAAAGGTCAAGGTCATACAGCAAGGTCAAATATGTTCCTGATAATAATAAAAAAAACAAAAAAACATATGTATTGAAACAAAGACACCAAATGTTAAGGCAAATATTGACAGTACATGTATTTAAGTGACCTTGACTCCGACCCAGGGTCAGTTGGAGGGCTACAAGTTATTGGCATTAAGAAGGACAATGACCAGGAGGTTATATATGAAATTTGAACATTCCACTCCCGAGGACAAGAAAGTTATAATGCAATATGTTAGCGTTAAAGTTTGCGTTAAAATTTGCGTCAAAGTTGTTTTAACTTTGTTGTCCTTTGGAGAAGAGTTTTCAAATTTCATATATAACATCACAGGCTATTGTTCTTCATATTACAGTAATTATCAGCCTCCAACTACCCTGTGTCAAGGTCAGTTGCCTCTTAAATACATGTATCATCTCCAATTTGTTTTTGTTAAAGTGCGTTAAATTATTATAATTTTGTTGTTCTTTAGAGTACAGTGTTCAAATTTGATAATTATATATTAAACTTCACTAACATTGTTCTTATAATTCCAGTAACTTTCAGTCCAAATGACCCTGTACCGTCTCCCAATTTTTTAGCTCTACTGATCAGAGATCAGCAGAGCTTATGCCGTGGTGCGGCGTCCGTCGTCCGTCTGTCCGTAAACTTTTATTTGTAGCGACAACTCCTCTGAAACTACTGGATGGATATTCATGAAACTTTACAGAAATGTTGCCCATAAAGTCTAGTTGATCCTAGCAAAAATTCATGTTGAATGATAAATCCAAGATGGCCGCCAAAGCTAAAAATAGAGTTTTAAAATACAAGTTTGTAGCGACTACTTCTTGAAAACTATAAGTGATATTGATATGGGACTTTTTCTAAAATGATCAGCATGACATGATGTTGATCCTTGTCAAAAATCGTTATGATTCAACGTTAAACATGGCTGCCAGTGGCCATCTTTGTTTACATAGAGTTATATAATAAAAACTTGTAGCGACTACTCCTCTGAAACTGCTTGACGGATTGTCATGAAACTTTACAGGAATGTTGCTCTTGATGTCTAATTGATCCTAGCAAAAGTTCAGATCTGCCAGAAATTCAAGATGGCCGTCACAGCTAAAAATAGATTTTTAAAAAATAAGTTTGTAGCGACTACTTCTTGAAAACTATAAGTGATAATGATATGGGACTTTTTCTAAAATGATCAGCATGACATGATGTTGATCCTTGTGGAAAATTATTTTGATTCGACGTTAAACATGGCTGCCAGTGGCCATCTTTGGTTACATAGAGTAATATAGTAAAAACTTGTAGCGACTACTCCTCTGAAACTACTTGACGGATGTTCATAAAACTTCACAGGAATGTTGCTCTTGATGTCTAGTTGATCCTAGAAAAATTTCAGGTCGGCTGGAAATTTAAGATGGCCGCCACAGCTTAAAATAGATTTAAAATAAATAAGTTTGTAGCGACTACTTCTTCAAAACAATAAGAGATATTGATATGGGACTTTTTCTAAAATGATCAGTATGACATGATGTTGGTCCTTGTCGAAAATCGTTTTGATTTGACGTTAAACATGGCTGCCAGCGGCCATCTTTGTTTACATAGAGTTATATAATGAAATCTTGTAGCGACTACTCCTCTGAAACTACTTGACGGATTTTCATGAAACTTCACAGGAATGTTGCTCTTGATGTCTAGTTGATCCTAGAAAAATTTCAGGTCGGCTGGAAATTCAAGATGGCCGCCACAGCTTAAAATAGATTTAAAATAAATAAGTTTGTAGCGACTACTTCTTCAAAACAATAAGAGATATTGATATGGGACTTTTTCTAAAATGATCAGTATGACATGATGTTGGTCCTTGTCGAAAATCGTTTTGATTTGACGTTAAACATGGCTGCCAGCGGCCATCTTTGTTTACATAGAGTTATATAATGAAAACTTGTAGCGACTACTCCTCTGAAACTACTTGACGGATTTTTATGAAACTTCACAGGAATGTTGCTCTTAATGTCTAATTGATCCTAGCAAAATTTCAGGTCGGCCGGAAATTCAAGATGGCCGCCACAGTTAAAAATAGATTTTCAAAAAACAAGTCTGTAGCGACTACTTCCTGAAATCAAAATCAATCAGTAGAGCTTCAAGGTCATTGACCTCTTGTTTTGTTAAAGTGTGTTAATTTTTAGCTCTACTGATCAGAGATCAGCAGAGCTTATGCCATGGTGCGGCGTCCGTTGTCCGTCCGTCCGTCTGTCTGTCCGTAAACTTTTTTTTGTAGCGACAACTCCTCTGAAACTACTGAATGGATTTTCATGAAACTTTACAGAAATGTTGCCCATGAAGTCTAGTTGATCCAAGCAAAAATTCATGTTGATGTGAAATCCAAGATGGCCGCCAAATCTAAAAATAGGTTTTTAAAAAACAAGTTTGTAGCGACTACTTCTTGAAAACTATAAGTGATATTGATATGGGACTTTTTCTAAAATGATCAGCATGACATGATGTTGGTCCTTGTCAAAAATCGTTTTGATTCAACGTTAAACATGGCTGCCAGCGGCCATCTTTGTTTACATAGAATTATATAATGAAAACTTGTAGCGACTACTCCTCTGAAACTACTTGACGGATTTTCATGAAACTTCACAGGAATGTTGCTTTTGATGTCTAATTGATCCTAGCAAAATTTTAGGTCTGCCGGAAACTCAAGATGGCCGCCACGACTAAAAATAAATTTTCAAAATACAAGTTTGTAGCGACTTCTTCTTGAAAACTATAAGTGATATTGATATGGGACTTTTTCTAAAATGATCAGCATGACATGATGTTGGTCCTTGTCAAAAATTGTTTTGATTGAACGTTAAACATTGCTGCCAGCGGCCATCTTTGTTTACATAGAGTTATATAGTAAAAACTTGTAGCGACTACTCCTTTGAAACTACTTGGCGGATTTTCATGACACTTTACAGGAATGTTGCTCTTAATGTCTAATTGATCCTAGCAAAATTTCAGATCGGCCAGAAATTCAAGATGGCCGCCACAGCTAAAAATAGATTTTTAGCTCTACTGATCAGAGATCAGCAGAGCTTATGCCGTGGTTTGGCGTCCGTCGTCCGTCCGTCCGTCCGTCTGTCTGTCCGTAAACTTTTATTTGTAGCGACAACTTCTTTGAAACTACTGGATGGATATTCATGAAACTTTACAGAAATGTTGCCCATAAAGTCTAGTTGATCCTAGCAAAAATTCATGTTGATGTGAAATCCAAGATGGCCGCCAAAGCTGAAAATAGAGTTTTAAAATACAAGTTTGTAGCGACTACTTCTTGAAAACTATAAGTGATATTGATATGGGACTTATTCTAAAATGATCAGCATGACATGATGTTGATTCTTGTCAAAAATCGTTTTGATTCAACGTTAATCATGGCTGCCAGCGGCCATCTTTGTTTACATAGAGTTATATAATAAAAACTTGTAGCGACTACTCCTCTGAAACTACTTGACGGATTGTCATGAAACTTTACAGGAATGCTGCTCTTGATGTCTAATTGATCCTAGCAAAAGTTCAGATCTGCCAGAAATTCAAGATGGCCGTCACAGCTAAAAATAGATTTTTAAAAAAAAAGTTTGTAGCGACTACTTCTTGAAAACTATAAGTGATATTGATATGGGACTTTTTCTAAAATGATCAGCATGACATGATGTTGATCCTTGTGGAAAATTATTTTGATTCGACGTTAAACATGGCTGCCAGTGGCCATCTTTGGTTACATAGAGTTATATAGTAAAAACTTGTAGCGACTACTTCTCTGAAACTACTCGATGGTTGTTCATGAAACTTCACAGGAATGTTGCTCTTGATGTCTAGTTGATCCTAGAAAAATTTCAGGTCGGCCGGAAATTCAAGATGGCCGCCACGGTTAAAAATAGATTTTCAAAAAACAAGTCTGTAGCGACTACTTCCTGAAATCAAAATCAATCAGTAGAGCTTCAAGGTCATTGACCTCTTTGTTTTGTTAAAGTGTGTTAATTTTTAGCTCTACTGATCAGAGATCAGCAGAGCTTATGCCATGGTGCGGCGTCCGTCGTCCGTCCGTCCGTCTGTCCGTCCGTCTGTCTGTCCGTAAACTTTTTTTTGTAGCGACAACTCCTCTGAAACTACTTAATGGATTTTCATGAAACTTTACAGAAATGTTGCCCATGAAGTCTAGTTGATCCAAGCAAAAATTCATGTTGATGTGAAATCCAAGATGGCCGCAAAATCTAAAAATAGGTTTTTAAAAAACAAGTTTGTAGCGACTACTTCTTGAAAACTATAAGTGATATTGATATGGGACTTATTCTAAAATGATCAGCATGACATGATGTTGATTCTTGTCAAAAATCATTTTGATTCAACGTTAAACATGGCTGCCAGCGGCCATCTTTGTTTACATAGAGTTATATAATAAAAACTTGTAGCGACTACTCCTCTGAAACTACTTGACGGATTGTCATGAAACTTTACAGGAATGTTGCTCTTGATGTCTTATTGATCCTAGCAAAAGTTCAGATCTGCCAGAAATTATAGATGGCCGTCACAGCTAAAAATAGATTTTTAAAAAATAATTTTGTAGCGACTACTTCTTGAAAACTATAAGTGATATTGATATGGGACTTTTTCTAAAATGATCAGCATGACATGATGTTGATCCTTGTGGAAAATTATTTTGATTCGACGTTAAACATGGCTGCCAGTGGCCATCTTTGGTTACATAGAGTTATATAGTAAAAACTTGTAGCGACTACTCCTCTGAAACTACTTGATGGTTGTTCATGAAACTTCACAGGAATGTTGCTCTTGATGTCTAGTTGATTCTAGAAAAATTTCAGGTCGGCCGGAAATTCAAGATGGCTGCCACAGCTAAAAATGGATTTAAAATAAATAAGTTTGTAGCGACTACTTCTTCAAAACTATAAGAGATATTGATATGGGACTTTTTCTAAAATGATCAGTATGACATGATGTTGGTCCTTGTCGAAAATCGTTTTGATTTTACGTTAAACATGGCTACCAGCGGCCATCTTTGTTTACATAGGGTTATATAATGAAAACTTGTAGCGACTACTCCTCTGAAACAACTTGACGGATTTTCATAAAACTTCACAGGAATGTTGCTCGTAATGTCTTATTGATCCTAGCAAAATTTCAGGTCGGCCGGAAATTCAAGATGGCCACCACGGTTAAAAATAGATTTTCAAAAAACAAGTCTGTAGCGACTACTTCCTGAAAACAAAATCAATCAGTAGAGCTTCAAGGTCATTGACCTCTTGTTAAAAAAGAAGTTTGTAGTGACTACATCTTGAAAACTATAAGTGATATTTATATGGGACTTTTTGTAAAATGATCAGCATGACATGATGGTTATCAGAGTCAAACATTATTTTGATTCGACGTTAAACATGGCTGCCAGTGGCCATCTTTGTTTACATAGAGTTATATAATGAAAACTTGTAGCGACTACTCCTCTGAAACTACTTGACGGATTTTCATGAAACTTCACAGAAATGTTGCTCTTGATGTCTAATTGATCCTAGCAAAATTTCAGGTCGGCCGGAAATTCAAGATGGCCGCCACGGCTAAAAATAATCTGTAGCGACTACTTCCTGAAATCAAAATCAATCAGTAGAGCTTCAAGGTCATTGACCTCTTGTTTTTGTTGTCCTTTGGTTTTTGTTCTAACATGTTCACTACATTTTAATTGTTCATATACGAGAGGTGTTCAACTTATAATTGAACACTTTTGTTTAAGATGTTATTTTTCAGCGGAAGTGATTATCATAAAAAATGCATGATTTAATGATGTGAAACTGTCATTTAGAACATATGCATTTAAAAATAATCTCCAATTTCACGTGGTTTGTTTTAAATTACATTTTGAATTAGGTGTATACTATTTTCCAATTTTAAACCTTTATGTTTCTGTTGCCGTGGAGTTTTTACCTTTAACCAAATAATTCCACTTATTGCATATCATAATTGTTTAAAACTGTGTTTATAATTTAAATATGATTGTATGTTTTATTTTAAGACAAAAATATAGATGTTGAATTAAAAGCTCGACTTTTTACCGCAATATTAAAAAAATGACAGATAATAGGACAGTTTTCTCATATGTTACTGATAATTTTATAAATTAACCAAAATAACTATTTTAATCATATTTTGTGATATAAAAAAATGAACAGTTATTGTTGATGTATATCATATACCTTTGGTAAAAAATTATATTATTTTTATCATTATTGCAAATGTGTGTGTTTTGCCCCTAAATTTTAAGTTATATATTTTTTATATCTTTTCTTTAAAAAAACTTATAATCTTGTTTTTTTTTATAGCGGAGGAAATCACAAAAATGCCTGCAGTTCATGTTTCGAACTAGAAGCTTTCGTAAATTTAATCATTTTCATAGTTGAATTTCATGTTAAATTCCGCTGAAATCTTGAAAATCAACAAATTTCAAAAAAATGCATATTACACTTTTTAGCTCTACTGGCCAAGGGCCAGAAGAGCTTATGGGATGGCGGGTTGTCCGTCGTACATCCGTCGTCCGTTGTCCGTCGTTAACTTTTGTCTCGTTAAGACGATAGGGCCTTCATTTCTCATCCGATCTTTACTAAACTTTAACAGATTGTTAATATCAATGAAAGCTCGGATAAGTACGAAAACCAGCCAGATCGGACCAGTAACAGCGGAGTTATGGCCCTTGATTTAGTTAAAAATGCTATATTGTTATATTTTGCCTCAAGACGATAGGGCCTTCATTTGCATCCGATCTTTACCAAACTTTTACAGGTTGTTAATATCAATGAAAGCTTGGACAAGTTCGAAAACCAGCCAGATCGGACTAGTAACAGCGGAGTTATGGCCCTTGATTTAGTTAAAAATGCTATATTGGTATATTTTGTCTCGTTAAGACGATAGGGCATTCATTTTTCATCTGCTCTTTACCAAACTTTACCAGATTGGTAATATCAATGAAAGCTGTGAAAAGTTCGAAAACCAGACAGATTGGACCAGTAACAGCGGAGTTATGGCCCTTGATTTAGTTAAAAGCGCTATATTTTGCCTCGTTAACGTGATAGGCAGTGTTCGACACTAACGCTAGCCTGATAGCCCGGGGCTAGTAAAAGTGACCGTCGGGCTAGCACGTACGATCGTCTAGCTAGCCCGATTGGCTAGTAGATTATAGAACAAACACGTACCCAATTTGCGTTGGCATTATATAAATAAAATCTCAAGCACTGTTAATCATTAATGTTCCGCAGATTCTCGCTTAAAACTGCTGCTCTTTTAGTTCGCGTAAAACGACATTTGTTTTCTTTTTGCTTTCGTTTACCGCGTGATACCAGCCCGATACCGAATCACACAAACGCTTGTAACTACGCCTTATAAACTAGACAGCTTTTCTCAAGCGTTTTTATGACCACGATTTCAGCAGTTGTTTCCGCTTCCGTCGGAAAACGCCGCGAATTATGAACGTGCTATAAACGGTGCAAACATAGATCGATTTTTGGGGCTTTCTCCACCAGCCAAAAAACAAAAAACTCTATCATAATAATTTCTAATTTCTGTGTTTCTCATGTACATTGTTCAGAAATACTATAATAAATTAAAATAATAATCATCACAGTATGTTACTTTTCTTAACAGAGGTGCAGACTGCCACGAGATCAGGTTATTGTGACGGAGGGTGCTGTCAGCGATGTCACAAATTTTTAATCTGATTTGTGTTGTTATTTTATAACCAACCCCGTCAAATCAATATACAATGAGGAGTTGGTACCGTTGGTAGCAGGGCTAGTAGAAATTAAGGGGGGCTAGTGAAATTCCAAACCAACTAGCCCCCGGGGCTAGTAGGTCCAAAAAGTTAGTGTCAAACACTGATAGGGGCTTCATTTTTCATCCGATCTTTACCAAACTGTATCAGATTGTTAATATCAATGAAAGCTCAGGAAAGATCGAAAACCAGCCAGATCGGACCGGTAACAGCGGAGTTATGGCCCTTGATTTAGTTAAAAATGCTATATTTTGCCTCGTTAAGACGATAGGGCCTTCATTCTTCATCTGATCTTTCCCAAATTTTACCAAATTGTTAATGTCAATGAAAGCTCTGACAAGTCCGAAAACCGGCCAGATCGGACCAGTAACGGCGGAGTTATGGCCCTTGATTTAGTTAAAAATGCTATATTTTGCCTTGTTAAGACGATAGGGCCTTCATTTTTCATCCAATCTTTACCAAACTTTATCATATTGTTAATAGCAATGAAAGCTCCGACAAATTTGAAAAACAACCAGATTTTATCATTTACACAGGAGTTGTGGCCCTTGATTTTCTGAAAAATGCTATTTTTTGGCCTCAGTAAGATGAAAGGACCTTCATTTGGACGGATTTCAGTGAAACTTTTCAGGGATGATCAGTACCAAGCCTAGTTGTACATCTCATCACCGTGTTCCGGATGAATGATTTTGGTGGAGTTATGTCCCTTTAAAGGTTTTAATACACATACTTTGTCCAGACTAGTTCTCCTGAACCCCTGTCCAGATTTAAACGAAACTTTTTAGGGATGATCAGTTCCAGGTCTAGTTGTGGAAATCATCACCGTGTTCCGGTTGAATGATTTTTGGCAAAGTTATGGCCCTTTAAAGGTTTTAATACACAAACTTTGTCTGGACTAGTTCCCCTCGCCAGATTTCAACGAAACTTTACGGGATGATCAGCACCCAGCCTAGTTGTGCATATCATCGTCGCGTTCGAGTTTACCGATTTTTGGCAGAGTTATGGCCCTTTAAAGGTTTTTGATGCAAAACATTTTCCGGGCGAATTCTCCTGAACCCCTGGCTGGATTTCAGCTGAACTTGACAAGGATGATCAGTATCAAGCCTAGTTGTGCATATCAGCGCCATATTCCGGTTGAATTATTTTTAGCATAGTTATGGCCCTTTAAAGGTTTTAACAGACAAACTTTGTCCAGATCTCTTCTGAACTCCTTGCCGGATTTCAGCGAATCTTGGTGGGGATGATCAGTACCAAGCCTAGTTGCACCTGTCATTGCCGTGTTCTGGTTGAATGAATTTTGGCGGAGTTATGGCTCCTTAAAGGTTTTAATACACTAACTTCATACAGACTAGTTCTCCTGAACGTCTGGCTGGATTTCAACAAAACTTGGCAGGGATGATCAGTACCAAGCCTAGTTGC
The DNA here is from genome assembly GCA_037043455.1 of Cyrtodaria siliqua. Taxonomy (NCBI): domain Eukaryota; kingdom Metazoa; phylum Mollusca; class Bivalvia; order Adapedonta; family Hiatellidae; genus Cyrtodaria; species Cyrtodaria siliqua. The sequence goes on from JAWPHD010011936.1 coordinate 22,917, forward strand.
ATATGTCATCGCCATGTTCCGGTTGAATGATATTATACATAAACTTTATGTTTAGCCAGTAGAGCGTCCACAGGCCCTCTTGGGCCTCTTGTTTTACGTTCAGACGGACAAATCAGAATACTATAACCTTAAACGACATTTTAAAAGCTGGTGGAGGGACGTTTAACCTCAGAACTACACACACACACACACACAAAGAGTTATGGCTTAGAGATAGGCAGTAGTTATAATTGTGTGTAAACCTCCATAGCAGTACTCAGAGATGGGATGTTTGTATCTGTGACTATTCATGTGTTCCATATAAACAAATCATCCCTATTTTCACATCAGAAACAGAAACATCATATCCCACCTATGAAAATTCCCTCCTCAGGCTCAGTGATGTATGTTCCTTAAGGAATTACATTGTTCCTTATCTTTTACTGAAGGGATAAAGAAACGCAGGGTAAACTTTGAAGATGATTCTAGGTAAGATGTCGAGTATAATGTTCAATATTTTTAAGTAAGAATGAAGATTAATGCATGCAGAACAAACTTCAAAAACAATGATTTGTGTCTGGTAAGTGATTTAGGAGTAATTGAAGGGAATTGAAGGGGACCCCCTGTAATGTGAAATCGAAATGGACTGATGCTGGGAACTTCTCGTCAATACCCGGTATTGATGAGCCAGTTCCCAGCCTCAGTCCATTTCGATTTCACATTACAGGGGGTCCCCTTCAATTCCCTTCAGTTACTCCTAAATCACTTACCAGACACAAAATTGTTTTTGAAGTTTGTTCTGCATGCATTAATCTTCATTCTTTCTTACGAACGGGGGACATACACGGTATTGACGAGCCAGTTCCCAGCAACAGTCCATTTCGATTTCACATTACAGGGGGTCCCCTTTAATTCCCTTCAATTACTCCTAAATCACTTAGCAGACACAAATCATTGTTTTTGAAGTTTGTTCTGCATGCATTAATCTTCATTCTTACTTAAAAATATTGAACATTATACTCGACATCTTACCTAGAATCATCTTCAAAGTTTACCCTGCATTTCTTTATCCCTTCAGTATATTATCTCCATCATGTCCAGTCATTCCTAACAGTATGTTAATTTTTGAATGATTATTCCCAACACAATGTCATCATAACATACATGTCCAAATTATACGCATATCTTGTGTTTACTGCAGTATAATATACACTGTTTCTCCAGACCAACTATAATTGGTAATTAATTTTCATTTAACACTGAAAACTTGTGTCATGAAATATTTGCTGACAGTGTGAAGTTCTGTTTAGTCATCAGATTACATTCAATTTGGAAAAGTTCATAGCAATTCTTTTTTAGCTCTTCTGATCAGAGATCAGCAGAGCTTATGCCGTGGTGCGGCGTCCATCGTCCGTCTGTCTGTCCGTCTGTCCGTCCGTAAACGTTTTTTTTGTAGCGACTACTCCTCTGAAACTACTGAATAGATTTTCATGAAACTTTACAGAAATGTTGCCCATGAAGTCTAGTTGATCCTAGCAAAAATTCATGTTGATGTGAAATCCAAGATGGCTGCCAAATCTAAAAATAGATTTTTAAAAAACAAGTTTGTAGCGACTACTTCGTGAAAACTATAAGTGATATTGATATGGGACTTTTTCTAAAATGATCAGCATGACATGATGTTGGTCCTTGTCGAAAATCGTTTTGATTCAACGTTAAACATGGCTGCCAGCGGCCATCTTTATTTACATAGAGTTATTTAGTAAAAACTTGTAGCGACTACTCTTCTGAAACTACTCGACGGCTTTCTATGAAACTTCATAGGAATTTTGCTCTTGATGTCTTAATGATCCTAGCAAAATTTCAGGTCGGCCGGAAATTCAAGATGGCCGCAACGGCTAAAAATAGATTTTCAAAATACAAGTTTGTAGCGACTACTTCTTGAAAACTATAAGTGATATTGATATGCGTCTTTTCCTAAAATGATCAGTATGACATGATGTTGATCCTTGTCGAAAATTATTTTGATTCGACGTTAAACATGGCTGCCAGCGGCCATCTTTGTTTACATAGAGTTATATAATGAACACTTGTAGCGACTACTCCTCTGAAACTACTTGACGGATTTTCATGAAACTTCACATGAATGTTGCTCTTGATGTCTAATTGATCCTAGCAAATATTCAGGTCGGCCGGAAATTCAAGATGGCCGCCACGGCTAAAAATAGATTTTCAAAAAACAAGTTTGTAGCGACTATTTCTTGAAAACTATAAGTGATATTCATATGGGAATTTTTCTAAAATGATCAGTATGACATGTTGTTGATCCTTGTCAAAAAATATTTTGATTTGACTTTAAACATGGCCGCCAGCTGCCATCTTTGTTTACATAGAGATATATAATGAAAACTTGTAGCGCCTACTCCTCTGCAACTACTTGACGGATTTTCATGAGACTTCACAGGAATGCTGATCTAGCTATCAAAAGTCTATCAGTAGAGCTTCAAGGTCATTGACCTCATGTTATATTATAATACACAGTGGAGTGGATATTAGATGAAAATAAAAGAGTAACTATAGGGTAAAAACATGAATAATACTAAAAAAAAAACTATCACAGTTCCAATAAAATAAACAGAAATTATATACTAGTAGTTTGGAGTCATTAGATTGAAAAACTTTACTCCTAGCTGATTTGTATAAAGTACATTTTCATGTACTCTGCATACACTGAGAGTTGTTTACATGTTCCCTGTAACTGACAGGCCTGTATAGCTGGTGTTATTGATAAGACATACTTCCAATCTCTCCCTACCAGAGAACGAAGCATTGTGGTGTAGTGGTTAGAGCGTCTGCCTTGCATTTGGGAGGTCGTGGGTTCGAGTCCCCTGACCGCGTCATTCCAAAGACTTTAAAAAAGGTAGTAATCACTTGTTACCCCTGCCTGACGAGCAAATAATGGGTAGTGCTACAACTGATTGTCCAGTGTCAGAATACTGTGACTGGGGGTCATCATGTTTACTACGGCGTGGTATTCCAGTGTGGCAGCACTATAAAGAAACCATCGAGTTCGCTGCTTCAAGTAGACATATCATCACATCACACACAAACACACAGATAAAAGTCCAGCCTTTCGGTTTCTTGGTGGACGGACTATAATACTTAGAAACACACACACACACACACACACACACACACACACACTCTCCCTACCAGAGTAGGGAATGTCTAGATCTCACCTAGGATCATGCATCTTACTGTTGACCTATATTTTATGAATAATTGATTTTGTACTTTTACTGCCAAATTTATTGACAAAGCGCCATGAAGCGAAAAATTTGATTTCAATAGGTAGAATCTTTATTATTAAGTTTGATTGTTATGTTTTTTTTAGGCAGGATTGCAAAATCAAAATCCGGTCTATAGAATGGTAATGCTTGTCTATCCAATAATATTTGCATTTGGCTGCATATAATGATGGAAAACTATGAATGCTAACCTACGATATGCTGACAATCTTGCTTGACTTCATTAACATTACTATAAACCCTCAGTTTAGTCGAAGAAGAACGGTTGATACATGTATAATGGACATATTTCTTTAGGCGAGACATCATGTTGCGCGCATCTCTTGTTATTTATTAATGATCGTTAACCTTAGACTATAAAAGTTGTACAAATGATTCGTCCCCTAGGCTGAAAAACAGCTTCGCCCTTGGGGTTCGAAGTTTGTATATAGATGTTTTGCATGTTTTATAGGTGTAACATGCCCATTGATTTTTGCATTGAGTTGTGTATGAATTTAAATTTAAATGCCATGTTGTCATTCATATCTAGGCCCAAATTAAAAATGAATAACTTACATTCTCAACACAAATGACACATATGCTGCCAATAAATCCACAGAAAAGTGGGGGTCATGTATCTTCTAAGAAAGAACTTGTCTCATGAATGAAAGCTCCCTTTAAAAACATAAACACTGAAATGCCAAAATATTGTATTCATACACTCATTTCCATATAAGCCAAAAAAAAATCAATACTAATTTTAACATGACAATGCATGAAAAATGTAACAAATAGATCAACAATGTGATATAAACCGAAAATGGCACTTTAAATTAGTGAAAATGCCTTTTTTTACAAAATGAAATGAGAATTATTTACTGACCGCCATTATGTGACTACCCCAGGCGAACACTTCCTGTGTTGCAATGGGTGTGCTACCTTACATCCCAGGCAAACACTTCCTGTGTTGCAATGGGTGTGCTACATTACATAGACATGTATAAACTTATAAACTCTTCTTCTCAGAAACCACTTGGCCAGTTCTGATCAAATATCACATGGATGATACTGAGGTCAGTGCCTTTCAAAGTTATACAAATCAGGTCATTGCAACAACTAAGGTGGCCGCCATTACCATTTGTGTTCAAAACCTTAAAAAATCTCAAGAACCACTGAGCAGATTTCGACAGTTTTTATTCATTAATGATCGTCAACCCCCGGACTGTAAAAGTTATACAAATGAAGCCCCCGGGGTCAAAAATGACTAAGCCCCTGGGATGCAAAATTTGTATTTAGGGATTTTGCATGTTTTGTTTTACAGCGCACTGATGTTTAGTGATTGACCCCTCTACAGTCAGTCATTACGCTTCACTTTTCACTTGTGTGATGACTGGACCTCTTGGGACTCTATGATTGTACCTACTGAAACCCCAACTAAGGGAGGTGGGTGCATGAGCTTTCATCCCTCGGTTTTCTGGTCATACCCTAGATTGGTTTTCTATTTAGCTGCAACTACTATGGTTGTTCAGACTCTGGATACATCCTGAGATGTTTATTATTTTGTATGTGTTTCTTTAGTTAGTTTCTCTGGATGTGGACTTTATTGTTAGAGAATTCCTTTGATGGGATGTAGTTTTGTTTACACTGTCTTGTCTGTTTGGGCACTGAAGACAGGATAATAGCGAGGATTGTGCGCATATAAAATCGATTCAACTAACCAGTAGGCCTTATTGCCTACTGACCATTCCAAGTCGGTAACCCTGTCTTCACCACCCTTTCTGTTGTTTTTTGTCTCTTTCATTGTATTATCAAGTCCTTGTTTGCAGTACAGTGCGGACCTTCGATGCCATTGCGTTTGGACGCTGTGGTTTCTATAGGACCCTATATCTCATTTTTGCATAGATTTATGAAGGGAATAACTTTAAAAATCTCCTCAGAAACCCCTTGGCCAGTTTTGACCTAATTTCACATTGATGTTCCTGAGGTCAATGCCTATCAAATTTTACAAACTAGGTCAATGAGACATCCAAGATGGCCATCATTGCCATATGTGGTCAAAGCCTTAAAAAAATGGGTCGACCAATAAGTGTAATATTTGAACAAATTGTATCTTATATATATCTATTTTGGAATATATGTTCAAAAGACATGCAAAATTCACCTTTAAAGTTTTGCAACTGAACCTTTCTTGGATATTATTATCTGTGGGAGTAGATATAAAAGTCGAAACAGGAAATGTAGCATTCAAGGACCACAGTCAAACAAAAACACGCATAGGAACAAACAAACTACAAAGATGAGTAAAAGGCAAGATGACATCACAAACATAAAAGGGTTGACAATAGGGCTTTCCCCTTGGAACAGTCAGTGGAACAGTCAGTGGCAAAAAATGCTGCTGGGGGTTTAAACCAGGTTCTATGGTGCACCAAACCTCACTCTTACCCTTTTTCCATCCCAATAAAATGGAACAGTGTAAATAAAGATATCTCCGCCAGGTTATATTCTGTAACAAGCAAGGCAGCATTAAATGGTAATATAAGTATTAACACATAGATGATCATGTATATATGAATATAAAAAACAAAAGCCTAGAAAGATACAATGCAAGTACTCAGTGACTTGACAAATCCAGAGCAACAAGAGAACAAACCGTTTTCGTCGAACGCTAAAACCATGTAATTGACATTTTTCACAAAATCACTGTATTTAACCAAGATACATACCCCATATCAGTTTTTTAGTCAATTTACCATTATTTAGTATTTTATTAACTATTTGCAAAATGTTGTATCTTTGGTGGCTTTTTTTCTTAACGTAAAAACAGCGTAAGTGCACTTACACTGTTTTTGCATTAAAATTTAAACTGGACCTGCACTTACGAGAATTGTGCACTTATTTTCAATATGACATCATGACACATGACTGTGATCTATTAGGCCAAATAAAAATTTATATGTGGTTCAGGTTTCCCGACCAACACCGTTTTTAAGGGCTCGCACTAAACATTTCATGCAAAAAAAACAACATAAAAATATAAATAAATGAAATAAAATTGAAAAAAAAAAATTGAAAAATAAAAAATACCTGATATCAACACATATGTATTTAAGTTAGTTTATTAAGTTTTAAATGTATTGAGTGAAAAAAAATACCAAATATGAAAACTAGAAAATGTGTCCATGGGACATGAATGCCCTGCTAAAGGGTCATCGGTTGCTTACAAAATGGAGTAACAAAATGTTAAGTGTAATATTAAAAGGCAAGTTATATTCTGCTTATGTACATGCATGTGCATGTTTTTATATGTGCTTTAAAAAGCTTAATTACTGTAATTAATTATTTTTTTCACTGTGTGCAGTGTAGCGGGTATCAAACGTTCCTTCACTTTCATGTAACTAGAATCGTGTTTCTCATTGTTAATTTTGTAATTTAAATGAAGTTTTTTCTCATCATGTGCAACAAAACAATGGAATCAAGCAGTTTCTTTCTTTCTTTTTTGAGTTCCTGTGAGGAAACCCGTTGATTTCCCCGTCATAGGTGTGTGAGGGTCGGGGAACCATCCCGCAGTCACATCGTACAATAAATAATAACATATCAACATCAAATAACACTTAAAGGGGTTGATGCACTGTTTTCAAACACAGTTTATCTTAAAGGGCTCTGAAAAACTTGAAAAAAGCTGAAAGAATTATCATAATGCCATGAAAAATAAAGGAGATATGACCTATTGAAAATTTGAAAAGAACATAAATGGAGGCGGCCATCTTTGAACGATGACGTCATCGCGCCGTTTTACCATATATGGCATACTGATAAAATGTATTTTAAAGCAAAGAAAATCACTGCAAATGAAAAATAATACTAAAATGTATACATTTTACATCCTTATATTTATTTTTAATCAATTTGCAGTGATTTTCTTTGCTTTAAAATACATTTTGTCAATATGCCAAATATGGTAAAACAACGCGATGACGTCATCGTTCAAAGATGGCCACCTCCATTTATGTTCTTTGCAAATTTTCAATAGGTCATATCTCCTTTATTTTTAATGGCATTTTGGTAATTCTTTCAGCTTTTTTCAAGTTTTTCAGAGCCCTTTAAAATAAACTGTGTTTGGAAATAGTGCATCAACCCCTTTAAGGATTACACAATCAAGTTTGGTTTCTTTAGAGTATAATATGCCTTCGAACTTAAGATTTTATAACATTTTAAATTTTATTATGGCACTCGCTTTACTCATGTGCCTGCAAGTAGGCAACCATAAGCGACCGGGACTGTCCCTACCTACAAATCCATACAGACACATAATTTTGATTTTTTAGAAAACATTCATTCATTCATTCATTCAAACTCATTGGTCCTATAATTGAATATTTATATATATGTAGTAACAAAACTAAAAAAGTACATGATCAAGATTATATTTTTAAACTGAGAAACTGACACATGTTCGTGTGTTCTGCGTGTATTAAAATATACACACTAAAAATACCCATATAAATAAATCCAATCATTACTGAGCCGGTATGCCACGTGACTGTCTTCTATTAGAAGAAGATTATGTTATGAAAGGCTAATAATTGTCTAATATTTATTTTGACCTGTGTGAAACTGTATGGCTTTTGGTATCTGAGAAACATAGTTAATAAAAAACTTGAATGTAATACTTCAATGTAAATTAACAAAGTGCCAAAGGTAGGTCAAGGTAATTCATACTGACCAACTTTTCATTTAAACACATCGCTGTCATGTAGTTATCAACATTTGTAAAGTTTGAAAGCTCTAAGGCATCTGGTGGTGGAGAAATGGACACTTAACTTAACAAAACACTTTGATGTAAAAATCTTGAATGAAAAACTTTGATGTAAATTAACAGTGTAAAAAGTAGGTCAATGTCATTTATATTGACCTGATTTGGGTAGGAACATATTGCTGTCAAACAGGTATGAAGTTTGGAAACTGTATGGCTTTTGGTATCTGAGAAACTGAGTTAATAAAAAACTTGAATGTAAAACTTCAATGTAAATTAACAATGTGCCAAAAGTAGGTCAAGGTAATTCATATTGACCCACTTTTCATTGGCACATATCGCTTTCATGTAGTTCTCAACATCTGTACATTTTGAAAGCTGTAAGGCAAATGGTGTTGGAGAAATGGACTTAACAAAAAACTTGATGTAAAAAACTTGAATGAAAAACTTTGATGTAAAAAGTAGGTCAAGGTCATTGATATTGACCTGATTTGGGTAGGAACATATTCCTGCCATATAGATGTAAGTGAGTATGAAGTTTGAAAACTGTACGACTTTTGGTATCTGAGAAATTGACTTAATAATTTTTTTTATTAAAAACGGGACGCACGGACGTGACATACGACCGGACGTACAAGGGTAACACTATATGCCCGCACCACTTTCGTGGCGGGGTATAAAAAAAATAATTTAAGAAAATGAAATATTTTCCCTACCTGACCTACCCTATATGTAATAAAAACCATACATATAATTTTATTTGGCCTCACATGTAACTAAAAAATATTTAAGATGCTTAGTTCCAATCCATTATGTAAAGTAGTTTGGGAAATACAAGCTTACATACAAAACTATAACTGGACACGACGATCGAGCGATGACAATAGCTTTTTTTCATCGAAAAAGTCAAGCTAAAAATGTTCATGACATCAATTTTGTGATCGGACCTTTTGGGGGTATTGCTTCAGCTATTTATGAGGCTGATGACACACACGGCTTAGGCAGTATTTTCAGGACTAATCGCCTAAAATTTATGAAATTTTATTTACAGTAATACTTTTAAAATTCTTTTAGAATGGCATAGTTTAAATCAAAAAGTATGTTTATTGGTATGTTTATAGAATGATAAATTTGCTGTTAACTATAGGATTACGATCGATTTCTAACACACTTTTCAAAATTCCTGCAATCCCATTGGTTGATGTTAAAAAATGTTTGACAATCAAATAATGCATAACCCGTCGCAAATCCAGTCATGTGTAGTTAAACCTGCCAAAAACAATGAAATGCATTAGAAATGGGTTAACCAGTATTAAAATGCTGACTTTAGCAACAGCATATCTGTCACATAACGGTCTCAAATTGGGTTAAAGTTTAGGCTCTGTTAACATGTCACCATTAAACAGATTTTGCGATCATTTAGTAACTGTTATATACCGTCGCAAAATACAGAATTTCAATGCATTAAACCCTATCACTGTCTTATACCGATGTTTTATTGTTAGAAATTTCCATGTTAAAATTATTATTTTTAAATAATCTTTAACAGTTACTGTGCTGTGGAATTGATCACACACAGTTCCCACCAATCACAGACATATTAATAATTTGTTATTAGGTCTGTGCACCAATGCTAAAAAAAAAGCACAGCATTATTATTGATTTAAACAAAATAAAAACCATCTCTTAAAACTTCATAGCTTATGCACAAAACAATTCCATTAACAGGGAATGAAAGATGCTTAATTTGTTTAAAATATCTTAAATGATAATAATAAAGAGATGAATAACATTAGATCAGAAAGCCAGTAAGTGCTTATACCAAAAAAATTACACTCAAATTTTAAGTACAAAAACCAATAAGTGATCTTACATGGTTTTTGGGTTCAAGTTTTCAGTGCAAAAATCTTGTGTTTTTTACTTTCAATGTAATGTTTTTAATTAAAAATAATTAGACATATAAACTGTTATGTCTAAAGTATAACTGTATTTTTAACTTAAGTATGAAAACTTAACCCTTAATAATGTCAATCTAAAACTTTTAACAGTTTTTAGTCTCTCCTGAAAAGTAGCAATAATGCACATACATCGTTTTTGCGTTCAACAGACGCGTTATGAGTACGACAAGACAAGATTTAAGACAAACATCAAATGCTACCATCCTTTGAGAATTTAAGTAGACGTCATCATAGGGTCCACAGTCTGTCAGGTCATCACATAATCAAAGAGGAAAGCATAGTGGCAAACTGTTACTTTTGAACAAGTTGTATGAAAGTGATTATATGATCAAGGATTTTACGAAGTATGTAAATCACATCACCACATAAGTCAAGTTGTGGTATTCCTTGTCACAGAAGAGTTCTTGAATTACTTCTATATTTTAAAAGTAGATCAGGGTTACAATAATAATATTTTGCAAAGATATTTCAAAGTTTAATGTAATGGTAGCCCTGATGGGGAGTAGCTTCTTAGTTATACAAAGAGTATGAATATTGAAGTCCTCAACTCGACTACAAACTTGAGCAAAACAAATGAGTTGAGAAACATAGACCCCATAAGAAGTAGCTTGGGGAACATCCCCATCTAAGTGGGGATTCATATTTTATACAATAAATTTCAAAAATTTCGAAAGAGATGTTATGCAAATCACGTAGGGTCATTACTGAAAATGTGCAGACTTTTATAATAGCAACAGATCTACTCCTTGGTTATTTTGCAATATTCTTTCACTAATTTTTCATTCAAATTAAAAACGGTTTTCTGGTTAAGTTCTTTACAAGTGCTATCCGGTGATTTATGCATTTCAAAATGTATTGTGTCTTATTTATTAGCTCTACTGGCTAAAGGCCAGGCGAGCTTATGGGATCACTTTTCGTTCGTCGTCCGTCCGTCCGTCCGTCCGTCTGTTTGTCCGTCTGTTAGCAATTTTATAAAATTGACATCTCCTCTGAAACCGCTTGAAGGATTTTGATGAAACTTCATCACAATGTTACTTGGGAGGGCCCCTCTCAGATTTTTGTCATGGCCGCCAGTCATCCAAGATGGCCACCATGGTTAAAACTTGGTAAAATTTAAGGAATTTTCAAACGACATCTCCGAAACCACTTATTCCATTCTTGTGAAATATCATAAACATGTTCCTTTGGTCGGCCTCTATCAAGTTTGTGTTTTCGTATCGTCGAATAATTAAAATGGCCGCCACAGCGACCCAAAATTTACATAGAGTAATATAGGAAAACATTAAAAATGATATTTTCTCTGAAACCGCTTGAAGGATTTTGATGAAACTTAAATCACAATGATCTTTGGGATAGTCCTCTCAGATTTGTTTTTTTACGGCTGCCATTCATCCAAGGTGGCCGCAATGGCTAAAACTAGGTCAAATTTAAGGAAATTTCAAACATCTCCGAAACCACTTATTCCATTCTTGTGAAATATCATATACATGTTCCTTTGGTTGGCCTCTATCAAGTTTGTGTTTTTCTTTATCGTCGAATAATCAAAATGGCCACCACGGGGATCTAAAGTTTACATAGAGTTATATAGGAAAAGGCTAAAAATAACATCTTTTCTGAAACCGCTTGAAGGATTTCGATGAAACTTCATTACAATGATCTTTAGATATTAGTCCCTCTCAGAATTATGTTTTTCGCGGCTGCCAGTCATCAAAGATGACTGCCATGGCTAAAATTAGGTCAAATTTAAGGAAATTTCAAGCAAAATCTCCTCGGAAACCACTTACTCCATTCTTGTGAAAAATCATAAACATGTTCCTTGGGTTAGCCTCTATCAAGTTTGTGTTTTTTCGTTATCGTCGAATAATCAAAATGGCCGCCACAGCGACCCAAAGTTTACATGGAGTTATATAAGAAAACGTTAAAAATGACATCTTCTCTGAAACTGCTAGAAGGATCTTGATGAAACTTAATCACAATGATCTTTAGGTTAGTCCCCATCAGATTTTTGTTTTAAAGGCCTGCAGTCATCCATGATGGCCACCATGGCTAAACTTAGGTCAAATTTAAGGACATTTATCAAACAACATATTACCACTTATTCCATTCTATTTAAATATCATATACATGTTCCTGTTGTTGGCCTCTATAAAGTGTGTGTTTTTTGTTGTCGTCAAATATTCAAAATGGCTGCACAATAACCCAAAGTTTACATAGAGTTATATATAGGAAACATGTTTCTTGGGTTGGCCTCTATCATGTTTATGTTTTTGAATCACATCATACCAGTAGAGCGTCTACAGGCCCACTTGGGCCTCTTGTTCTTAAAACTTTTACATGATTTTAACACTGATATCTAAGTAATTTATGATGTAATTTCTCTGCCAATTTATTCTTGAGTTTCAATAAAAGTTTTCGGCTTTCAAGGTAACACAAATGTATCTATCCAATAGTGTCGCTATTACATTGTTCAGCCTCTGTTATCAACTGTTGTCCATTTCATTTTTTTACCGAGTATATAAATTCTTTAATTCATTATAATGATAGTATTCTCAAATATATAAAATGGGGGCCAAAACACCTCTAGAGTAAAAAAAAAGGTCGAAATGGTTTGGTGCCGAAACGTTTAAGTGCCAATTTGTCTACGTGTCAAAATGGTTCGGTGCAGAAAAGACCTAAATCGTTTTCAGATACAGCTCATGCAGATATTTCCAGATCCCATAGTACACGAAGCCAAATTGTTCCATTTAACAGGCCATGATAATCATCGACTGCATTGCATCATTTTTAGAAATCTTGTAGACATATTAACATTATTTTAAAAGTGGAGATAGTAAGCTGAACAAGGTACCGGGTATATGTATTTAAAATGAAATGATAATCCTAGAACATGGAATGATTAAAATGGGATGATTAATTCTAGAACATGGAATGATTAAAATGGGATGATTAATCCTAGAACATGGAATGATTAAAATGGGATGAATAATCCTGGAACATAGAATGGCTAAAATGGGATGATTAATCCATTAATCCTGGAACATGGAATGATTAAAATGGCATGATTAATCCTGGAACATGGAATGATTAAAATGGGATGATTCTTCCTGGAACATGGAATGATTAAAATGGGATGAATAATCCTAGAACATGGAATGCTTAAAATGGGATGATTAATCCAGGAACATGGAATGCTTAAAATGGGATGATTAATCCAGGAACATGGAATGAATAATCCTGGAACATGGAATGATTAAAATGGGATGAATAATCCTGGAACATGGAATTATTAATCCTGGAACATGGAATGATTAAAATGGGATGATTAATCCAGAAACATGGAATGATTAATCCTAGAACATGGAATGATTACAATGGGATGAATAATCCTGGAATATGGAATGATTAATCCTGGAACATGGAATGCTTAAAATGGGATGATTAATCCAGGAACATGGAATGATTAATCCTAGAACATGGAATGATTAATGGGATGAATAATCCTGGAACTTGGAATGATTAATCCTGGAACATGGAATTATTAAAATGAAATGATTAACATGAATAATGAATACTAGCCATTTGCTTGATAGAGTTTAAATGTACCTGTTATTATTATACTGTACATTTAAGCTCCAGCTTTTATTTTCCTACACAGGTTAGTGAGGGATCCACGTGCCAACTACAAACAGTCAATGAAGGTGCTGGAGCACGTGAAACAGTACAAACCAGACCTGATCACCAAGACCTCGATTATGCTCGGTCTTGGAGAAACTGATGAGCAGATATTGCGTGTCCTTGAAGGTGAATATTATAAACGTGACGGAACTGATTTGTTGCTTTGTATGGTGTTTTACGTCATTTTCAACACATGTAAGGTTATATATGATGGTCGATTTTTTTGTGGTGGAGGCAGACCACCTAATTTTCCTGGATAGAACCAGTACTGTACACCTCAAGCCATCCATAAGAATCTAGACTTCCTCACATACAAGTCGAGCTTCCAGTGGGATTTGAGCCGGCAGTGGTGAGAGGCACAAAGGTTTACAACGCAAAGTTGTTAACCCCTCGGCCACAGAGACACTACTGTGAGTGAACTGAACTGAACTGAATGTCTAGTTTAAACATGCAGTATTACTTCAAGTACCCCAAATAAATGAAGAATGAACACCGAACATATGCAGAATGAATGCACAATCTATACACAGAGTGCAAAATAAACGCTAAGTGCATTTTTTAAAAATTCAGAATGAATGATGAATGCAGTTTTTAAAACGCTGAACACTAAATCGAACACAACCACTGAAATGCCTATTTTAAAATGCACATAAATGCATTTTGGATAACTTCTATTGTTATCCTTTTTAATGCGGTTGAGTCGATAATAACAATCTCTATTTAAACGAAATACATAATTTAGCTGGGTTTTTGGAAAAAAATCGGCTTATAGATTGGCGTTAACCGGGCGGGCTTCATCTTATTTTTATCATATCTCAGCAGTACCATGTTCGATCTTCATCAAACTTTAACAGCACCTTCCTCTAATCAAGCACTTACCGTACCCTGAAAACTAGGTCACTGTGACCTACTTTCTCCAAAATATACATAACATTAACCTTTTTGTGTTTAAAGGGGTGTTATTTTTTTGGGTGGGTGGGGATGGAGTGGGGGGGGGGGGGGGGAGAGGTGGTAGACGGGTGCGGAATTTCTATATACCCTGAAAACTTGGCCATTGTGACCTACTTTAACCACAGTATAGGTAATATTACATTAACCTTTTTGTTCAAGTTATGTTTGTCACTAATTGCTAACTTTTTTGTTAGCTCGACTGATCAAAGATCAGAACTATTTTTGTAGCGACTACTCCTCTGAAACTACTGGATGGATTTTCATTAACACAACCGTTTCCCATGATGTCTAGTTGATTCTAGCAAAAATTCACGTTGATGTGAAATTCAAGATGGCCGCCATAGATTTTTAAAAAAAAAAGTTTGTAGCAACTACTTCTTGAAAACTATAAGTGATATTGATATGGGACTTTTTCTAAAATGATCAGCATGACATGATGTTGGTTCTTATTGAAAATCATTTTGATTTGACTTTAAACATGGCTGCCAGCGGTCACTTTGTTTACCTAGAATTATAGAGTAAAAACTTGTACCGACTCCTCCTCTGAAACTACTCGACGGATTTTCATGTAACTTCACAGAAATGTATCTCTTGATGTCTAGTTGATCCTAGCAAAATTTCAGATCGACAGGAAACTCAAGATGGCTACCACGGCTAAAAATAACTTTTTAAAAGACAAGTTTGTAGCGACTACTTCTTGAAAACTATAAGTGATATTGTTATGGCACTTTCTCTAAAATGATCAGCATGGCATGATGTTGGTCCTTGTTGAAAATCATTTTGATTCGATATTAAACATGGCATCTTTGTTTACATAGAGTTATATAGTAAAAACTTGTAGCGACTACTCCTCTGAAACAACTTGACAGATTTTCATGAAGCTTCACAGGAATGTTGCTCTTGATGTCTAGTTGATCCTAGCAAAACTTCAGGTCAGCCGGAAATTCAAGATTGTCACCATGGCTAAAAATATATATTTAGCTCTACTGTTCAAAGATCAGCAGAGCTCATGTCCACTGTAGGTAAAGTGTGAATCGAGTTTGAGTTTGTAGATATCAACACGCTAGTTTGTAGACGGGTTCAGTTGCATCACGGGATTGAACTCTGCAATGGAAACGGTAGGTGGTTTATTGTCAAAATGGATGTTTTATTTTTTTTATCCGGCATCGCTTTCAGAATAAAACCTAGCCTTGATATTGTTAATGAACATGGTTACATTATGTTGTGTGTCGGTTCTTTTGCAATGAGGTATGATGACACTGTGAAGCTTTTTTAAGGACCGAGAAATGGTTGTATAAGTAAATTCCTACGGTTTATGTCAGGTTTGAAAAATAAAGGACATAATTTTACTGGAATCATAACTCGAGCACACTTACAGTCCCAGCCTATCGAAAATAAAATTTGCATTTCCTAGTAAAAACATTTTGAATGAAATATCGAATAAGGCCAAGTTGTTGGTTCATGGATTATTACAAAAACTGTAAATGATTCAATATCATATAAACTTGTTGACTTTAAGAAATTAAACTGTGGCGGAAATTTTGGTTATGTTAACTGTTTTGGTTATGAAAAATAATACCAACATGGATGGAAAGACGAGATCAATTTGACGATGCAATTGCTGTACTTTACAAAAAGAGAAAATGGAAATTGATCAGGTCAAAATGAATATCAATAATTCCATGAAATATATTCCGAATTTTATTTCATCAACCAATTTTATGGGGGGGAGGGGAGGGAGTGGGGGATGGGGGAGGAGGGAGCCCATGCCCCAATATGGGTGATGTATGAATGAGATGCATAATGCTATAAGAAATCCCAAACCAAAATTATAGATATATACATGCTTACATGCAAACCTAGATCTGCCTTTATTGCACATTTTATGGGCCATCACAATTTGGGTTTTATGGGAGCCCAGAATTTGCAAAAGACAAAATTACTTACGCAACCCTTTACAGCATACTATAAGGAAACCAATTCCCAAATTTAGTTCAGCTAGGACAAGAAATGAAAGACATATAGACCAGTAAACACAGCTTACATGCAAAATTTGATGCGAAATAGACACATTTTAAGGGATATCAGAATTTGGGTTTCATGGGAGCCCAGGGGTTACAGGAACCAAAATGATTTAAGCAGCCCTTAAGATAATGCTATAAGGAAGCTCATGGCCAAATTTGGTTGTGCTAGGGTAAGAAATGCAAGAGATATAGACTTGTAAACACAGCTTAAACACAAAATTTGATGTGAAATGGGGCACATTTTAAGGGCTATCATTATTTGGGTTCCATGGCAGCCCATGGGTTACAGGAACCAAAATTGCTTATGCAGCCCTTTAATAAGGAAGCCCATGGGCAAATTTTGTTGTGCTAGGATAAGAAATGTAAGAGATATAGACTTGGAAACACAGCTTACACGCAAACCTTGATGTGGGACACCGACGCCAACGCCGGGGTGATTACATAAGCTTTTCGAATAGTCGAGCTAAAAACAAAGACTCAACGCAAATTATACATCAACACGTGAGGCGTGATCCCGAAGAATGACGGGATTGGCCGAGCGCCTGTCAGCGCTTTAACAAGGTTTTTTTGGACCCAGATAAATGACCTTGACAAACTGGACTGAGTAAGTTTTCGTGAAGAAAAATATGAGTATTTAACCTAATTAATTACCTTCAGTGTGACCTTGACCTTTATATATTAGTATGGCCATGTCAATGATGTCATGATGAGTATATATTGAAAGTTTGATGAAGAAATATCCAGAATCCAACATTAAGTTTTCCTGAAGAAAAAAAGGGGAGTATTTAACCCATATAATGACCTTCAGTGTCACCTTGACCTTTATATTTTAGTATTATGTTCATGTGGATGTTGTCATGACAAGTACATATTGAAAGTTTGATGAAGAGGGTCCTCCAAATTGAAAAATAAAGTGATTTTTAATGAAAGCTTATTATAAAAGAATGTCAATGTCATCGTCCGTTTTCTCAAAAACCGTTGATAAATGCAAGTTTTACTGGTATGAAGTTTACCTGTACACAAAAAAAACTGGTACGCGATCGATCTTCGGAAAATGAGGTCATAAGGGACGACCAATCACATCTTCCGTACAAACTACCTAATTTACATAATCAATTATGGCGCGTATCTATGTGTAAACAAACCGTTACTCTTGTTGGATGTCCATTTTTCTCATATAGCCTAAGTGTTTTAAACTCTGGAATATTATTGATGTGTTTGTGTCTTCATCATGGTGAAAAGGTGCTCATTAAGCTTTTGTAGAAAAAGTAAACAGGAAGGCAGTGTAAGTCTCGCACATTTCCATGTTGCCGTCATCGAACTAAGATTGTTGATATCAATGAAAGCTCGGACAAGTTCGAAAACCAGCTAGATCGGACCATTAACAGCGGAGTTATTGTGGCTCCCCCACACAAAGTGTGGTAGGGGAGCCATATTGATTTTGTGCTTTCTGTCTGTCTGTTTCTCTGTAGGTCTGTCTGTAGGTCTGTGTCACAAATGATGTCCGATTGTGGCTCCCCCACACAAAGTGTGGTAGGGGAGCCATATTGATTTTGTGCTTTCTGTCTGTCTGTTTCTCTGTAGGTCTGTCCGTAGGTCTGTGTCACAAACGATGTCCGATCAATAACTAGAGAATGGTTGGACCTAGGGTCCTCAAACTTGGAAGGATGGTTGGTCATGACAAGTAGATGACCCCTATTGATTTTGGGGTCACTAGGTCAAAGGTCAAGGTTGCGGTGACATTGACTATAAAAACGATGTCCGATCAATAACTAGAGAATGGTTGGACCTAGGGTCCTCAAACTTGGAAGGATGGTTGGTCATGACAAGTAGATGACCCCTATTGATTTTGGGGTCACTAGGTCAAAGGTCAAGGTTGCGGTGACATTGACTATAAAAACGATGTCCGATCAATAACTAGAGAATGGTTGGACCTAGGGTCCTCAAACTTGTAAGGATGGTTGGTCATGACAAGTAGATGACCCCTATTGATTTTGGGGTCACTAGGTCAAAGGTCAAGGTTGCGGTGACATTGACTATCAAAACGATGTGCGATCAATAACGATCAGTAACTAGAGAATGGTTGGACCTAGGGTCCTCAATCTTGGAAGGATGGTTGGTCATGACTAGTAGATGACCCCTATTGATTTTTGGGGTCACTAGGTCAAAGGTCAAGGTTGCGGTGACATTGACTATCAAAACGATGTCCGATCAATAACTAGAGAATGGTTGGACCTCGGGTCCTCAAACTTGGAAGGATGGTTGGTCATGACCAGTAGATGACCCCTATTGATTTTTTTGTTGATTTTATTGTTGATTTTTTTTTTTTTTTAAATTAAAAAAAAAAATTAAAAAAATATTTATTTTTTTATTTTTATTTTTTTATTTTTGTTATTGATTTTTTTTATTTCATTTTTTTTATTTTCATTTTTTTTTCATTTTTGCATAAAAAGTTTTAGGGTCGGCCCCTTAAAAAAATAGGGTCGGTCGGGTTACCTGAACCACACATATTTTTATATGGCCTTACTGATACAGATAGTAGATACAGTCACAGGGATATCGAATATCAAAACGATCTCAGATCAATAGAGGACTGTTGGACCTAGAGTCGTCAATTCTGCCTGTTCGGGCTAGTGGGGGAGCCATACGTTTTTGTCCCATGGACAATAACAATTTCCAGTTGCCCTTGATTTAGTTAAAAATGCTATATTTTGCCTCGTTAAGACGATAGGGGCTTCATTGTTCATCAGATCTTTACCAAACTTGATCAGATTGTTAATATCAATGAAAGCTCGGACAAGTTCGAAAACCATTCAAATCGGACCAGTAACAGCGGAGTTATGGCCCTTGATTTAGTTCAAAATGCTATATTTTGTTTCGTTAAGACTAATTTTTATCCGATCTTTACCAAACTCTATCAGATTGTAAATGTCAATAAAAGCTTGGTCAAGTTCGAAAACCAGACAATCGGACCAGTAACAGCGGAGTTATGGCCCTTGATTTTGTTAAAAATGCTATAATTTGCCTCGTCTTATGATAGGGCCTTCATTTTGCATCTGATCTTTGCCAAACTTTACCAGATTTTATGACTTTCTTTTTTTGTATACAGATTTTTTTTTGATTTTTTACATTTCTTTTTAGCTCTATGTTGGACCAGTCGGACCAGTAACAGAGGAGTTATGGCTCTTGATTTAGTTAAAAATACTATATTTTGCCTCATTAATACGGTAGGGCCTTCATTTTTCATCTGATCTTTACCAGATTCTTTAGTTATGGCCCTTGATTTAGTTGAAAAGCTGTATTTTGCCCAAAACTTTCCATAAAACGTAAATGGCAGTCTCTCGCTTCATTGGTTTATAAGAGCCATGTTAGCCAGTAGAGCGTCCACAGGCCCTCTGAGGGCCTCTTTTTTTTTTTTTTTTTTTTACATATTTCTGTGTTGTTTTAGTCTATTCTTACACAAAGCTATTTTTCTTCGCTCCCACCTTCCCACCCACCAACCAACCATCCCATCATGACTTTTCTTTTTACATATGTCTGTGTTGTTTTGTTTTATCAATGATGCGCTACCGCCCTGCCCCAAGTTGCCTTTCAACCACAAATTTCTTTAAAATGACAGCAATTTTGGATTAAAACAGATAAAAATAATAAAATTTCACATATAATTTTATATCGACCTGAGTTTCTATACAAGCCCCGTCCCCCAACCCCACCCCACATTGTTTAGCCTTGTTTTCTGATGGTATATACTAGCTATATAATTTATTATTCTATGAAAAATTGAATAGTCGAGCTGCGCTGTTCTCCGACAGCTCTTGTTTACAATGCAGATGACTGTTTTATCACTTTCATGTAAATAAACTATTGATGGAGCAATTGGCTGAATAACATTGCAACATTTGGATGATAACTTCGATTTTGAAAGCAAATTTGTTTTGGCTGTTTTGGCGGGATTCTAAGGCGCGATGACGTAACCAATATGGAAACCTGCATATTACATTTGAGTAATGCTGCGAAGCATTGTTGCGAATGGTCCCGCGGAACACCCATCTAGTTTTTGTAGTGACTACTTCTCTGAAAGTATTGGATGGATTTTCATGAAACTTTACAGGGGTGTTGCCCATGAGGTCTAGTTGATCCTAGCAAAATTTCAGGCCGGCTGGAAATTCAAGATGGCCACCATGGCTAAAAATAGATTTAAAAAAAAATTGTAGCAACTACTTCCTGAAAACTATAATTGATATTTATATGGGACTTTTTTTAAATTGATCAGCATGATATGATGTTGGTCCTTATAGAAAATCTTTTTGATTCAACGTTAAACATGGCTGCCAGCGTCCATCTTTGTTTACATAGTGTAATATAGTAAAAACTTGTAGCGACTACTCCTCTGAAACTACTTGACGGATTTTCATGAATCTTCACCGGAATGTTGCTCTTGATGTCCTAGTAAAATTTCAGGTTGGCCAAAAGTTCAAGATGGCCACCACGGCTAAAAATAGATTAAAAAGACAAAACATTTGTTCTTCCTGAAAACTATAAGTGATATTGATATGGGAGTTTCTTCTAAAATGATCAGCATGACATGATGTTGATCCTTGTCGAAAATCATTTTGATTCGACGTTAAACATGGCTGCCAGCGGTCATCTTTGTTTACATGAGTTACATAGTAAAAACTTGTAGCGACTACTCCTCTGAAACTACTGACAGATTTTCATGAAACTTCACAGGAATATTGCACTTGATGTCTAGCTGATCCTAGCTAAATTTCAGGTTGGCCGGAAATTCAAAATGCCAGCCAAGGCTAAAAATAGATATAAAAAAAACAAGTTTGTAGCACCTACTTCTTGAAAATTATAAGTGATATTGATATGGGTCTTTTTCTGTAATGATCAGCATGACATGATATTGGTCCTTGTCGAAAATCATTTTGAATCGTCATTAAACATGGCTGCCAGTGGCCATCTTTGTTTACATAGAGTTATATAGTAAAATATTGTAGCGACTACTCCTCTGATCCTCTGAAACTACTTGACGGATTTTCATGAAACTTAACAGAAATTGTGCTCTTGATGTCTAGTTGATCCTAGCAAAATTTCAGGTCGGCCGGAAATTTAAGATGGCCACCATGGCTAAAAATATATTTTTAAAAAACAAATTTGTAGCAACTACTTCTTGAAAACTATAGTTATATTGATATGGGACTTTTTCTAAAATGATCAGCATAACATGATGTTGGTCCTTGTTGAAAATTATTTTGATTCAACATTAAACATGGCTGCCAGCGGCCATCTTTGTTTACATAGAGTTACGTAGTAAAAACTTGTAGTGACTACTTTTCAGTTTCTGAGTAACTGAAGAAAAAAAGCAAATGTAAATTTAATGAAGGGTAAACATATTGATCAGAAAAAATGATTGGGGTAAAGAAAACAAATATAAAAAAATGATTGGGGTAAAGAAAACAAATAAATAAAAAAATGATTGGGGTAAAGAAAACAAATATAAAAAAATGATTGGGGTAAAGAAAACAAATATAAAAACATGAAGGGTAAACAACTCAAATAGTAAAAACCTTTCTAGAGCTCTGGCAGCCATTTGCCTCTTCTGTTTAATATCAAACAAAAGAATATGTTTTAACATGAACTTACATATTATTTTTAAACTAATCTACCAGTATTGAACAGTTGGGTTAACTGGCCTGTATCTGTATAATCTCAATCATTCAGAATACTCATTAACTTCAAATCTAGTATTATGTGTGTATATGCCAGAAAACGCAAATTCAAATAATTTCATTTTCAACTAACCTTATTTCTTCAGATTTAAGAAAGATCAACGTAGATTGTGTAACCCTAGGTCAATACATGCAACCCACAAAGCGCCATCTGAAGGTGAGTTATAACAACATCCCTAATGTTTCCATTGTTGGCTACAACACTGAGCTGCAGCACAGTTATAGTACACCTCACTAAACATTACTTAATAAAATGTGTATACCCAGGAGTGATACCCAGCTATGATGTCATAGCAGAAGCTTATTTGTGCGCACTCATGTTTATCATTAGATTCCGGTTTTCTGTATGTTCAGAGAGTGTGTGCAGTCATGAATGTTCACTAATTCATGTCATGACTGCACACACAAAAATAATTTCTTTGAGGTATCAAAGAAATTCTAGATCTTAAAATGCTTTGTGTACAACAAAATACGAGAAGTCTTACCGGATTTGCTACATATTTAAAATGATGAAAATAAGAAAGGTTTCAGTATTATAAAATGAATATTGCATCCCAGTGAGGTCAACCTTTTGGATAACTAATGTCAAGCTATAGATATAGTTAAATTTAATTTGCTTAAAAAAGAGTGGAATTTCAGACAAACTGATTTTTCAGAGAAGAACTGTAACTATTGCCTCTGAAGCAGGACCAGAAATTTTATAAGAACTGTATTGTTTAAAATATTTTATATGTCCTGTGTTCACAAATAAAATAAAACTAAATATGCAGACATTTTCAAATGTTACACCTGCCATTTTTAGCTCAACTAATCAAAGAATGGGGTGCTTTCCTACTCGCCTCTGTGTCGGCATATATATTGTGTCCCTCTCACAAAGTGATGGTGCAAGTTGGCCATAACTTATCAATCACTCATAACATTTGATCGAAACACTACACAGACAAAGTTATGATCATTATTATACTTTATAGACAAATATATTCACAAATTAGACAATTACATTAATGGTTTTGTGAATGTTGCTTTAACTTAACTACCACTCCGAGAAATTGTATGAAACTTTGCACATATAAATGATATGTGATTTGAAAATATTTGTACCTGTTTGGCAGCATGTAGCCATTACTATTTTTGTTGGCCATAAAAGGCTACTCACTCGCTTAATCGACATAAGTAATGTCATTATTTTTCTTCAAATATTTGAGCATGCTGTTCTCCAATTTTTGACGGATTTTCATGGAACTTCACAGGAATGTTGCTCTTGATGTCTAGTTGATCCTAGCAAAATTTCAGGTTTGTTGGAAATTCAAGATGGCCGCCACGGTTAAAAATATATCTTCTTGTCGTCGAATATTGTAGAACAATGTTATGTACAATATCAAGGCATGTTCAGATGGCATACTGGTCCTTACTGTCTTATCTCATGATATTCTTGTATTTCACCTGTAGTTAGCAATAACGTTTAATGATGCCATGAATTGTTGTCTTGCAATATTTTACTGGAACTAAAACTAATCAAATAACTATGTGTTTCTCTTATGAATAAAAAACAAACAAAAAAAAAAATATATTTGAAGGAAATATGTTTTTATTAAAGGTTAAAGAATATGTGCACCCAGACAAGTTTGCAAAGTGGGAAGCGATTGGAAACAAACTTGGCTTTGCCTACACAGCTAGTGGACCTCTGGTCAGGTCATCTTATAAAGCTGGTATGTCTGTGAGTTAATAATTTTATTGTCTTTGTTAAAGGCCAGGGTTAACATGTATTCATACTTTTCCATTGCATAGATGTTGGAGATTTTATCTTATTCTCAGTAGTTGAGTTTGTTTGTGTTACTCGGTTTTTAGTTTGATCAGTAGAGCTTATGCCGTGGTGCGGTGTACGTCGTCGTCCGTCCATCTATCTGTCCGACTACTCCTCTGAAACTACTGGATGGATTTTGGGATTGACTGGAAATTCAAGATGGCCACAACGGCTAAAAATAAACTTTTAAAAGACAAGTTTGTAGCGACTACTTCTTGAAAAATGATCAGCATGACATGTTGCCCATGATGTCTAGTTGATCCTAACAAAAATTCACGTTGACATCAAAGATGGCCTCCAAAGCTAAAAATAGATTTTTAAAAAAACAAGTATATATAGTAAAAACTTGTAGCGACTATTCCTCTGAAACTACTTGACAGATTTTCATGAAACTTCAGAGGAATGTTGCTCTTGATGTCTAATTGATCCTACCAAATTTCAGGTCGGCCAGAAATTCAAGATCGCCGCCACGGCTAAAAATAGATTTTTATGCCGTGGTGCGGTGTACGTCGTCCGTCCACCGGTAAACTTTTTTTTGTAGCGACTAGTCCTCTGAAATGGCCATCTTTGTTTACATAGAGTTATATAGTAAAAACATGTACCGACTTCTCCTCTGAAACTGTTTGACAGATTTTCACAAAACTTCACAGGAATGTTGCTCTTGATGTCTAGTTTATCCCAGCAAAATTTCAGGTTGACTGGAAATTCAAGATAGCTGCCACGGCTTAAAATAGAGTTTTAAAAAATAAGTTTGTAGGGACTACTTCTTGAAAACTATAAGTGATATTGATATGGGACTTTTTTCTAAAATGATCAGCATGACATGATGTTTGTCCTTATCGAAAATCATTTTGAATCGTCATTAATCATGGCTGCCAGTAGCCATCTTTGTTTACATAGCGTTATATAGTAAAAACTTGTAGCAACTACTCCTCTGAAACTACTTGAAGGATTTTCATGAAACATAAAGGTCAAGGTCACACTGAGGTCATTATATGGGTTAAATACTCATATTCTTCACAAAAACTTAACGTTGGTTATAACTTTCTCATTTCTTGATATTTCTTCATCAGACTTTCAATATATACTCATCATGACAACATCGACATGACCATACTAAAATATAAATGTCAGGGTCACACTGAAGGTCATTATAAGGGTTAAATACTCATTTTTAGCTCTACTGGCCAAGGGCCAGCAGAGCTTATGGGATGGTGTGTTGTCTGTCGTCCGTCGTCTGTCTGTCGTCTGTCGTCTGTCTGTCGTCCGTTCACTTTTCTTCAAATGACTTCTCCTCAGAAACCGCTAGGCTAATTTTGACCAAACTTCACATGGATGATCCTTAGATGAATGCTTTTTAGATTTGTTAAAATTAGGTCAGCGCTACATCCAAGATGGCTGCCATTACCATATATGGTCGAAACCTTAAAAAATCTTCTCCAGAACCGCTGGACAGATTTCAACAGTTTTTCTTTTAAAATGATTGCCAAAGCCTAGGCTATCAAGTTTGTTCAAAGAAAGTCCCCGGGGTCAAAAATGGCTATGCCCCGGGGGTCCAAAGTTTGTATATTGAGGTTTTGCATGTTTTTCATATAGACATATAGGAAAAAACTTTAAAAAATCTTCTTCTCTGAAACCACAAGGCACAGAGCTCTCATGTATTACATGTAGCATCCATCAGCTTATGGTCCTCTACTAAATTTGTTCAAATGGTGACCCTGGGGTCAAATTTGTCCCCGCCCCAGAGGTCACAGTTTTACATAGACGTATATAGGATTTGTTTTAAAAAAATCTTCTTCTCAGAAACTACAAGAGCCAGAGGTTTGATATTTTGCATTTACTATAAGCTTATGGTCCTTTACCAAGTTTGTTCAAATGGTGACCCTCGGGCCACATTTGGCCCCGCCCCAAGGGTCACATGTTTTACATAGACATGTATAGGTAAAAACTTAAAAAATCTTCTTCTCTGAAACTGCAAGAGCCAGAGGTTTAATATTTTGCATTTGCTATAAGTTTGTGGTCCTCTACCAAGTTTGTTCAAATGGTGACCCAGGGGTTACATTTGGCCCCATCCCGGGGGTCACAGTTTTACATAGGCTTGTATAGGGAAAAACTGAAAAAAAATCTTCTTCTCTGGAACCACATGGCACAGAGCTCTCATGTATTACATGTAGCATCAGCTTATGGTCCTCTGCTTAGGTTGTTCAAATGGTGACCCTAGGGTCAAATTTGTCCTCGCCCCGAGGGTCACAGTTTTACATAGACTTATATTGGTGTTTTTTTTAAAAATCTTCTTCTCGGAAACTACAATCGGCAGAGGTTTGATATTTTACCTTTATTATAAGCTTATGGGCCTTCACCAAGTTTGTTTAAATGGTGACCCTGGGTTCACATTTGGCCGCGCCCTGGGGGTCACATGTTTTACATTGACATGTATAGGGAAAAACTGAAAAAATTCTTCTTCTCTGGAACTTTAAGAGCCAGAGGTTTACTATTTTGCATTTGCTATAAGCTTATGGTCCTTTACCAAGTTTGTTCAAATTGTGACCTTGGGTCACATTTGACCCCGCCCCAAAGGTCACATGTTTTACATAGACATGTATAGGTAAAAACTTAAAAAATCTTCTTCTCTGAAACTGCAAGAGCCAGAGGTTTAATATTTTGCATTTGCTATAAGCTTATGGTCTTCTACCAAGTTTGTTCAAATGGTGACCCATTGGTCACATTTGGCCCCACCCTGGGGGTCACAGTTTTATTTAGGCTTGTAAAGGCAAAAACTGAAAAAAATCTTCTCTGGAACTGCATGGCACAGAGTTCTCATGTATTACATGTAGCATCAGCTCATGGTCCTCTACCAAGTTTGTTCAAATGGTGATCCTGGTGTGATTTGATTTTTAGCTCTACTGGCCAAGGGCCAGCAGAGCTTATGGGATGGTGTGTTGTCCGTCTTCCGTCGTCCGTCGTCCGTCCGTCGTCCGTCCGTTAACTTTTCTTCAAACGACTTCTCCTCAGAAACCGCTTGGCTAATTTTGACCAAACTTCACATGGATGATCCTTAGATGAATGCTTTTAGATTTGTTAAAATTAGGTCAGCGCTACATCCAAGATGGCTGCCATTACCATATACGGTCGAAACCTTAAAAAATCTTCTTCTCCAGAACCGCTGGACAGATTTCAACAGTTTTTCTTTTAAAATGATCGCCAACGCCTAGACTATCAAAATTGTTCAAATAAAGTCCCCGGGGTCAAAAATGGCCGTGCCCCGGGGGTCCAAAGTTTGTATATTGAGGTTTTGCATGTTTTTCATATAGACATATAGGAAAAAACTTTAAAAAATCTTCTTCTCTGAAACCACAAGGCACAGAGCTCTCATGTATTACATGTAGCATCAGCCTATGGTCCTCTACTAAGTTTGTTCAAATGGTGACCCTCGGGTCAAATTTGTCCCCGCCCCGGGGGTCACAGTTTTACATACACTTGTATAGGATTTTTTAAAAAAAAAATCTTCTTCTCTGAAACTACAACAGCCAGAGGTTTGATATTTTGCATTTACTATAAGCTTATGGTCCTTTACCAAGTTTGTTCAAATGGTGACCCTCGGGTCACATTTGGCCCCGCCTCAAGGGTCACATGTTTTACATAGACATATATAGGTAAAAACTTAAAAAATCTTCTTCTCTTAAACTGCAAGAGCCAGAGGTTTAATATTTTGCATTTGCTATAAGCTTGTGGTCCTCTAACAAGTTTGTTCAAATGGTGACCCAGGGGTCACATTTGGCCCCACCCCGGGGGTCACAGTTTTACATAGGCTTGTATAGGGAAAACTGAAAAAAATCTTCTTCTCTGGAACCACATGGCACAGAGCTCTCATTTATTACATTTTGCATCAGCTTAAGGTCCTCTACTAAGTTTGTTCAAATGATGACCCTAGGGTCAAATTTGTCCCCGCCCCGAGGGTCACAGTTTTTCATAGTCTTATATAGGATTTTTTTTTTAAAAATCTTCTTCTCGGAAACTACAAGAGCCAGAGGTTTGATATTTTACATTTATTATAAGCTTATGGTCCTTTACCAAGTTTGTTCAAATGGTGACCCTGGGGTCACATTTGGCCCCGCCCCAAGGGTCACATGTTTTACATAGACATGTATAGGGAAAAACTGAAAAAATCTTCATCTTTGAAACTGCAAGAGCCAGAGGTTTAATATTTTGCTGTTGCTATAAGCTTATGGTCCTTTACCAATTTTGTTCAAATGGTGACCCTGGGGTCACATCTGGCCCCGGCCCGGGCGTCACAGTTTTACATAAATGCTTGTATAGGGAAAAACTGAAAAAAACTTCTTCTCTGGAACTGCAAGAGCCAGAGGTTTAATATTTTGCACTTGCTATAAGCTTATGGTCCTTTACCAACTTTGTTCAAATTTTGACCCTTGGGTCACATTTGACCCCGCCCCAAGGGTCACATGTTTTACATAGACATGTATAGGAAAAACTTAAAAAATCTTCTTCTCTAAAACTGCAGGAGCCAGAGGTTTAATATTTTGAATTTGCTATAAGCTTATGGTCTTCTACCAAGTTTGTTCAAATGGTGACCCATTGGTCACATTTGGCCCCACCCTGGGGGTCACAGTTTTACTTAGGCTTGTATAGGCAAAAACTGAAAAAATCTTCTTCTCTGGAACCACATGGCACAGAGCTCTCATGTATTACATGTAGCATCAGCTTATGGTCCTCTACCAAGTTTGTTCAAATGGTGACCCTGGTGTCAAATTTGGACGCGCCCCGGGGGTAACAGTTTTTTAATTTATTTTTAATTTATTTTTTTTTGCAATTTTATATTTTTTTTTTTTTTTTTTTTTGCAATTTGATTTTTTTTTGCAATTTGATTTTTTTTTTAATTGTTTCAATTTTTGATTTTTTTTTTAAATTTTTTCATTTTTTTTTTTTTATTATTGATTGATTTGAATTATTGTTTTTTTTTTAAAAAAATTTCATTATCTTTTTAATTACTTGACACTTACTTTAAAATTTCTTGTCGGCGCTACTCATCCTAAATGCCTTGTTGAATTTTGACGAAACTTGGCAGGAAGCATCGGTAAGATGTCTAGTTGTGCATTTCACGCTTTTGTTCCAGTTCGCTGATTTTTGACGGGAGTTATGGCCCTTTGACATTTTTATTTTAAATTTCTTGTAGGCGCTACTCCTCTTAAATGGCTTGTTGGATTTCTACAAAATTTGGCAGGAAGCCTCAGTATGATGTCTAGTTGTGCAAAGCCCGGTTTATCAATGAAATCTTGGACAATTTTGAAAACCAGCTAGATCTTGTTAGTAATAACAGAGTTATGGTCCTTGATTTGTTGAAAAATGCTATATTGTATTTTCCTTTGTTAAATCTATAGGAGAAGAGAGCTATATCTATCTAAATCTATAAGAGCTGTTTTAGCCAATCGAGCGTCCACAGGCCCTCTTTGGCCTCTTGTTTTTAATTTCAATTATTATTTTTTATTTTTTTTTAATTGTTTCAATTATTTTTATTTTTTTTGATTGATTTTTCTTTTATTTATTTTTTTCATTATCTTTTTAATTACTTGACACTTACTTAAACATTTCTTGTCGGCGCTACTCATCCTAAATGCCTTGTTGAATTTTGATGAAACTTGGCAGGAAGCATCGTAAGATGTCTAGTTGTGCATATCACGCTTTTGTTCCAGTTCGCTTATTTTTGACGGAGTTATGGCCCTTCGACATTTTTATTTTAAATTTCTTGTCCGCGCTACTCCTCTTAAATGGCTCGTTGGATTTCTACGAAATTTGGCAGGAAGGCTCAGTATGATGTCTAGTTGTGCAGAGCGCAGTATATCAATGAAATCTTGGACAATTTCGAAAACCAGCTAGATCTTATTAGATAACAGAGTTATGGCCCTTGATTTGTTGAAAAATGCTATATTGTATTTTACTTTGTTAAATCTATAGGAGAAGAGAGCTATATCTATCTAAATCTATAAGAGCTGTTTTAGCCAGTAGAGCATCCACAGGCCCTCTTGGGCCTCTTGTTTTGTTCACGAAAACTTAACGTTGCCTATGACTTACTCATTTCTTGATATTTCTTCATCAGACTTTTAATATATACTCATCATGACAACATCGACATGACCATACTAAAATATAAAGGTCAAGGTCACACTGAGGTCATTATATGGATTAAATACTCATTTTCTTCACAAAAACTTAACATTGGTTATAACTTTCTCATTTCTTGATATTTCTTCATCAGGCTTTCAATATATACTTATCATGACATCGACATGACCATACTAAAATATAAAGTTCAAGGTCACACTGATGGTCATTATATGGGTTAAATACTCATTTTTTTCTTCACAAAAACTTTGTCAGGCCAGTTTGTCAAGGTCATTTGTCTGGGTCCAAATAAACTTTGTTATGCTGACAAAGCGCTGACAGGCGACACATGTGCTCCGCGGAACACCCATCTAGTCATTCCTCATACTTCCAATATATACACTTCTTTACAATAATTTTGTGACCGTACCTACATATAAAGGTCAAGGTTACAATCAACTTCAAATTCTGAAACAAATCTTAAACATTTTTCTACATAAATCATGTTAATCCATCACAGGTCATTTTTGAGTGTCACCATTTGTATAAGGCTCCATATGATGCTGAATGGAAACCCAGAGTATGACCTTGTCAGCGACCTTGACCTTTACATAATGATGTGGTCATCTAACTAGTGTCAGGATGTGTATAAATTTATAAGTTTGATGAAGAAATGAAAATATTATCCAATATTATGTTTTTGTGACAAAGAAATGAAATTTGAGTTAAGAATTTGAAGTTGATTGTAACCTTGACCTTTATATGTAGGTACGGTCACAAAAATTAAAAATCCTTCTGAAAACAAAATAACCACTTTTTAACAGTAGTGTCCACAGAACCTCTTGGGTCTCTTGTTAAACATCAGAATTGTTCAAAAAATAAATTGCAGCTTGCAAGGTTACACATTTTTATAATGATGCTCAGTTGATAGTATAATGTGTGCACATTATTGTATATCAAATGATAGATTGACCGATTTAAAGAACAAATTATTTCTTTAAATCCAAAGCTAGCTATTTGAGTGCAATTACTGGTTTATCCCTGTCATTTAGTTCAATAAAACCTAAAATGGGTTGTCCAATTGAATCAACAAGTAAAGGGTTATTTACTTTTGTATTTTCAGGTGAATTTTTCATCAAGAATATGCTGGAAAAACGCGAAGAGGAAAAGGCTGCATTATAGACTGCACGTTAAATAAATGCAAACTTGAATAACTTCCTAGTTGCTGAAGAATTACACAATTTCTTGTTATAGAACAACTTCAGTTTACTCACGTATCCCGAACCAGTTTTTGAACTAAATAATTTATTATTCTACATGTGCTAAATTGCTTTTTGAAATGTTTGTTTAATATCAAAGAATAGGCCAGAATATTATATTAAAATGGCATAAATTAGACATTTGTATATTTTGATCCAATAATTTTACTTTTATTCGATGGCAGTAAAGCATCTTAAGTCTAGTAGCTGATAGGAGTTCTATGTGCATTTATATGTGTCCTAAATGTCTCTGTGGAATCCTGTAGGGGACCCTGTAAGAAGAAAAGACATTAAGAATCATGGTGCGAAGTGAGAAATTCAAGATGGCGTCCAAGATGGCTGCCAAAACAGAAAAAAATCATTTATTCCCATTGCCCATTTTATAAAAGTAATTCTGATGAATACAGTTTGTAGCTGCCTTTCTCCGAAATATTTGTCAATGATAATCCAGAACAGTTATGGTAAAAAGATGTATAAGTAGGTCTTAAAACTGTTATAAAGGCTGACAATTATTAAAATTTTAACAAATACTGTTTCGAAGAACAAAGAAATATGAAAATATCTGTAAAAGAAATGTGAAGTTGTAACTGAATCCTAACAACTAACCATTACCTCATTGAGCATTAACATTGAACATGATTTCTGAAAACGTGTATAATACTTTAATATACATGCAGTCATACTTTACACATAAACTATGAATGAAATGGTCAGCTGAAATATCCAGCGTGCATTTTGTTTTTGCCTGTACAATGACATTGTAGGACAATGTTTGAAGAGTAGATACTTATTTTAGCGATGCCGAAGGCCAGCAGAGCTTATGGGATGCCGAGTTGTCCGTCGTCCGGCGTTAACTTTTGTCTCGTTAAGACGATAGGGCCTCCATTTTCCATCCGATCTTTACCAAACTTTACCAGATTGTTAGTGTCAAGAAAAGCTTGGATAAGTTCGAAAACCAACCAGATCAGAACAGTAACAACGGAGTTATGGCCCTTGATTTAGTTAAAAATGCTATATTGTGCCTTGTTAAGACGATAGGGCCTTCATTTTTCGTCTGATCTTTACCAAACTTTAACAGATTGTTAATGTCAATGATAGCTCGGACAAGTCCGAAAACTAGCCAGATCGGATCAGTAACAGAGGAGTTATGGCCCTTGATTTAGTTAAAAATGCTATATTTTGCCTCGTTAATACGGTAGGGCCTTCATTTTCATCTGATCTTTACCGAACTTTACCAGATTCTTTAGTTGTG
The DNA here is from genome assembly GCA_037043455.1 of Cyrtodaria siliqua. NCBI lineage: Eukaryota > Metazoa > Mollusca > Bivalvia > Adapedonta > Hiatellidae > Cyrtodaria > Cyrtodaria siliqua. The sequence goes on from JAWPHD010011936.1 coordinate 55,711, forward strand.
GCCCTTGATTTAGTTGATAAGCTGTATTTTGCCCAAAACTTTCAAATGGCCGTCTCTTGCTTCATTGATGTTATAAGAGCTGTGTTAGCCAGTAGAGGGCCTCTTGTTTTTAGCTCTACTGATCAGAGATCAGCAGAGCTTATGCCGTGGTGCGACGTCCGTCGTCCGTCCGTCTGTCCGTCCATCTGTCCGTTAACTTTTATTTGTAGCGACTACTCCTCTGAAACTACTGGATGGATATTCATAAAACTTTACAGAAATGTTGCCCATGAAGTCTAGTTGATCCTAGCAAAAATTCATGTTGATGTGAAATCCAAGATGGCCGCCAAAGCTAAAAATAGATTTTTTAAATTCAAGTTTGTAGCGACTACTTCTTGAAAACTATAAGTGATATTGATATGGGACTTTTTCTAAAATGATCAGCATGACATGATGTTGGTCCTTGTCGAAAATCGTTTTGATTTGACGTTAAACATGGCTGCCAGCGACCATCTTTGTTTACATAGAGTTATATAATGAAAACTTGTTGCGACTACTCCTCTGAAACTACTTGACGGATTTTCATGAAACTTCACAGGAATGTTGCTCTTGATGTCTTAATGATCCTAGCAAAATTTCAGGTCGGCCGGAAATTCAAGATGGCCGCCACGGCTAAAAAATAAATTTTTAAAAAATAAGTTTGTAGCGACTACTTCTTGAAAACTATAAGTGATATTGATATGGGACTTTTTTTAAAATGATCAGCATGACATGATGTTGGTCCTTATCAAAAATCGTTTGGATTCGACGTTAAACGTGGCTGCCAGCGGCCATCTTTGTTTACATAGAGTTATATAGTAAAAACTTGTAGCGACTACTCCTCTGAAACTACTTGGCGGATTTTCATGAAACTTTACAGGAATGTTGCTCTTAATGTCTAATTGATCCTAGCAAAATTTCAGATCGGCCAGAAATTCAAGATGGCTGCCACAGTTAAAAATAATTTTTTAAAAAATAAGTTTGTAGCGACTACTTCTTGATAACTATAAGTGATATTGATATGGGACTTTTTCTAAAATGATCAGCATGACATGATGGTTATCCGAGTTGAACATTATTTTGATTCGACATTTAACATGGCTGCCAGTGGCCATCTTTGTTTACATAGAGTTATATAATGAAAACTTGTAGCGACTACTCCTCTGAAACTACTTGACGGATTTTTATGAAACTTCACAGAAATGTTGCTCTTGATGTCTTATTGATCCTAGCAAAATTTCAGGTCGGCCGGAAATTCAAGATGGCCGCCATGGCTAAAAATAGATTTTCAAAATACAAGTTTGTAGCGACTTCTTCTTGAAAACTATAAGTGATATTGATATGGGACTTTTTCTAAAATGATCAGCATGACATGATGGTTATTCAAGTCGAACATTATTTTGATTCGACATTAAACATGGCTGCCAGTGGCCATGTTTGTTTACATAGAGTTATATAATGAAAACTGGTAGCGACTACTCCTCTGAAACTACTTGACGGATTTTCATAAAACTTCACAGGAATGTTGCTCTTGATGTCAAATTGATCCTAGCAAAATTTCAGGTCGGCCGGAAATTCAAGATGGCCACCATGGCTAAAAATAGATTTTCAAAATACAACTTTGTAGCGACTACTTCTTGAAAACTATAAGTGATATTGATATGGGACTTTTTCTAAAATGATCTGCATGACATGATGGTTATTCAAGTCGAACATTATTTTGATTCGACGTTAAACATGGCTGCCAGTGGCCATGTTTGTTTACATAGAGTTATATTATGAAAACTTGTAGCAACTACTCCTCTGAAACTACTTGACGGATTTTCATAAAACTTCACATGAATGTTGCTCTTGATGTTTAATTGATCATAGCAAAATTTCAGGTCGGCCGGAAATTCAAGATGGCCACCACGGCTAAAAATAGATTTTCAAAAAACCAGTTTGTAGCGACTACTTCCTGAAATCAAAATCAATCAGTAGAGCTTCAAGGTCATTGACCTCTTGTTTTTGTTGTTTTTTGTTTTTTTGATTTTTATTATCTCTCCTGGCCAAGTTCGGAAACCAGTCAGATCAGACCAGTAATGGCGGAGTTATGGCTCTTTAGTTAAAAATGTTATATTTTGCCTCTTTAAACGATAGTCACTCGCTTCATTGATGTTATAAGAGCCATTTGTCAGTAGAGCGTCCACAGGTCCTCTTGGGCCTCTTGGGCCTCTTGTTTTAATACTGATATTCAGACTAAATGACAGACAACATGACAATGACAACATGACTCCCATTTCTTTGACCAGTAGACTTATGGGATGCGGAGTTGTCCGTCGATTGTCCATCGTCCGTCATTAACTTTTCTCTAGTTAAGTCGGTAGGGCCTTAATTTTCATCCGATCTTTACCAAACTTTACCAGATTGTTAATATCAATGAAAGCTCAGACAAGTTAGAAAATCAACACAGATCGGACAAGTAACAGCGTTTGATTTATTGTGGCGGAGTTATTGCCCTTTAAAGGTTTTAATTCACAAACTTTGTCTGGACTTTTTCTCCTGAACCCCTGGCCACATTTCAGCGAAACATTTTGGTGGAGTTATGGCCCTTTACAGGTTTTTGATACAAACTTTTTCCGGGCTAGTTCTCCTGAACCCCTGGCCAGATTTCAACAATATTTGACAAGGATGATCAGTATCAAGCCTAGTTGTGCATGTCGTTGCCGTATTCCGGTTGAATGATTTTTAACCGGGTTTTTGAAAAACTGGTTGGTTTTTTACCTCGTCCAAAGTTTCATTGATATCAGCAATCTGGTAAAGTTTGAAAAATATTGGAATGAAGGCCCTATCTTGTTAACGAGGCAAAATATAGCACTTTTAACTAAATCAAAGGCCATAACCCAGAGAGAGGGGAAGGATACATAGGAATCCGGGAACCGTACCCTACTCTTATTATCGAATAGATTCCTATGGTTTTTTAACGTGCTCGGCCACAGTTGATAGACCGATACACGGGACTGCCCGGTTTACGTCCCAATCTGATGGACGAGGCTAAGGAAAAGTGTCTTGCCCAAGAACACACGGACGATACTCAGTGGCACCACGGAGGATTGAACCAGGGGCCTCCGATTACAAATCCGCTGCGCTACCGACTGCGCCACGCCAGCCCTCAAGAAAGCCTGTATACACCCTACTAGCTAAAGATAAAGTTTATGTATAACGGGCCATAACTCTGTCAAAAGACATTCAACCATAAATGGCGATGATATACACAACTAGGCTTGGTACTGATCATCCCTGCCAAGTTTCGTTGAAATACGGCCAGAAACCAGCCAGTTTGGACCAGTAACACCGGAATTATGGCCCTTGATTTAGTTAAAAGTGCTATATTTTGCCTAACATGATAGGGCCTTCATTTATCATCCGATCTTTACCAAACTCTACCAGATTGTTGATATTAATAAAAGCTCTCATAAGTTTGAAAACCACCCAGATTGGACCAGTAACACCGAAGTTATGGCCCTTTATTGACGAGTTTGTATGTTTGCCCGCTGCTATATATGCATGTAAAATCATATTTTTTAGCTGCGCTATTTTGGTTCGGAACACCTGGCCCCCAAAATATTTTTATGGAGTACTAAGTTAAATATTCTTAAGCGTATGTTATGCACTTTTTTTAGATCTAAAAGTGACTGAAGTCATATGCTTTTGAAAATTGCTAATGAAATTACTGTTTTTAGCTACTGATCAAAGATCAGCAGGGCTTATGCCGTGGTGCGGTGTCCATCGTCCATCCGTCCGTCTACCTTTTTTTTGTAGCGATTTCTCCTCTGAAACTACTGGACGGATTTTCATGAAACTTCACAGGAATGTTGCTCTTGATGTCTTATTGATTCTAGCAAAATTTCAGTTCGGCCGGAAATTCAAGATGGCTGCCAAGGCTAAAAATAGATTTTTAAAAAGCAAATTTGTACTGACTACTTCTTGAAAACTATAAGTGATATTTATATGGGACTTTTTTAAAATGATCAGCATGACATGATGTTGGTCTTTGTTGAAAATTATTTTGATTTAATTTTAAACATGGCGGCCATCTTTGTTTACATATAGTTATATAATAACAACTTGTAATTTACATAAGAGTTATATAATAAAAAATTGTAACGACTACTCCTCTGAAACTACTTGACGGGTTTTCATGAAACTTCACAGGAATGTTGCTCTTGATGTCTAGTTGATCCTGGGAAATTTCTGGTCGGCCAAAAATTCAAAATGGCCGACATGGCTAAAAATAGATTTTTAATGTTGGTCCTTGTTGAAAATTATTTTGAAGCATATGCACATTGATTATGATGGTTGTATTCATATTTGGATTGACACCCCCCATAATGCATCCAGGTCGCTGCATCCTTTTAAAAGCGAAATAAATATTTATATAAGTGATATTAATATGGGACTTTTTCTAAAATGATCAGCATGACATGATGTTGATCCTTGTTGAAAATTATTTTGATTCGACAATAAACATGGCCGCCAGCGCCAGAGTTTATATAGTAACAAGTTGTAGCGACTATTCCTATGAAACTACTTGACGGATTTTCATGAAACTTCACAGGAATGTTGCTCTTGATGTCTAGTTGATCCTAGCAAAATTTCAGGCCAGGCTGAAATTAAAGGTGGCCGCCACGGCTAAAAATAGATTATAATGTTTTGCGTGCTCGACGGCGTCTAACATTTGTATTATAACATTTTTGTCCTTGGGAGTAGTATGTTCAAATTTCATATATAACCTCCTGGTCATTGTCCGTCTTAATGCCAATAACTTCCGGCCCTCCAACTGACCCTGGGTCTGAGTCAATGTCACTTAAACATATGTACCGTGACGCAATTTTTAACGCAAATATTGACGGTACATGTATTTAAGTGACCTTGACTCCGACCCAGGGTCAGTTGGAGAGCTGGAAGTTATTGGCATTAAGAAGGACAATGACCAGGAGTTTATGTATGAAATTTGAACATTCTACTCCCAAGGACAAGAAAGTTACAATGCAATATTTTAGCGTTAAGAATTTGGTTAAGGGTTTTTGGTCAAGGTTTGCGTTAAATTTTTATAACTTTTTTGTTCTTTATAGTAGAGTGTTCAAATTTCATATATAACATCACCGGGTATTGTTCTTCTTATTACAGTAACTATCAGACTCCAGCTACCCTGTGTCGAGGTCTGTTGCCTCTTTAATACATGTACTGTCTCCAAAAAAAATGTGTTAAAGTGTGTTAAATTATTATAACTTTGTTGTACTTTCGAGTACAGTGTTCAAATTTCATATAACCTCACTAACATTGTTAACATCATTCTTATTATTCCAGTAACTTTCAGACTCCAAATTACCATGTGTCAAGGTCAGTTGTTTCTTAAATACATGTACCATCTCCAAATTTGACAATGTTTAGCAATATAAAATTGTGGAGTACCAGATTTCATATCTAAACTCACTGCCACTGGACATTGTTCTTGGCCAGCCATAAACTATATTTCGCTTCTGTTTTAAATACTCTGCACATTTCAATGTGAATTTATAAGATTTGAGCTACTGCAGCTGGGTAATTTGATACTCCAGTAAAGGTTTATCACAGACATGGTGATTAAACTGTCAAATATAATTACCATTGTATTTTGTTATAGTACAGACCACCAAATTCTATTATTCATTTGCAACATATCTTTTCATATTAGTTTAAACTTCTTTATTTTACATGGATTGTAAGGGAACTAGCTCTCTGAACTTATTTTAATCACTCTCGATGTCTTCCTTGGTAGAACAAGTACTAAGCAATGCAGATAAAGTGTCTTGCTCGGGGACACAACACATGATTCTTTTTATATTAGTATGTGTTCGAAATGTAAATGAGTGTCACTTTTTATTTAGAGCACCTCCTAAAAGTCAAATTTCTTGTTATGGGCTATTTTTAGAAATTCAACATGTTTTCCGACGTAGTTTTTGACGTTGATTTTAAAATAACATCATTTCTAAATTTAGATCACTCGTTTTTGATTTAGAGCGACATCAAAAATCTACTTTTTCCTCTGGTGTTCCCAGGGTAGAATTATATGTTTTCTGACGTAATTTTTAATCATCGTTTATTTCCTATGACTTTTTGATTTAGAGGCACTTCAATGTTCTATTTTTTTCCCCTTTGAGGTATCCCAATATAAAGTTTTTGTTTTCTGAGGTATTTTTGACGCTGAATCTAAATCTTCTTCTCCAGAACCGCTGGACAGATTGCAACAGTTTTTCTTTTAAAATGATCGCCAACGCCTAGACTATCGTTTATAACGTTATGTCCGATGTGATAACAAGTTTAAAAATAACGCACAGGTAAATAAATCGTAAATAATTAATTATAACGTCAGGTTTTCATCGGTAAAGTAATATAAAGGATTTTAATAGTGATCTAATTGTATTATCTATCAAACGGTATATTAATTTTAAAAATAGAATGTGAAGAAGTTCAGAAATCAGCAAATAATCAAATTTCACCAATGTAAATCTCAAGTATTAGGGATGGAAGGAACTCAGAATCATCACTTGAGGAGAGAAATTATAAACTGAATGAAATTAAATCCATGAAGAAAAAACTTTCTGTGACAGAAAACCAGGGATTACAGCTAACTGAAACTTGTGGCGGAGTGAAACTTAGTTTAAATGCCGGAACATACGAGCTGCTGCGTTTTGCAACTGAAGAGTTCTTCATGTCCCAGCAAAATAACATAATCTGCAAAAAGATTCCCGTGATTGACAAAGCCAGACATCTTGTTGAAACAAAGTACAAGGTTTTTTCAGGTAAATCGACACATTACCCAATGAATATGTATCATACAAAATCGTCCTGTTTGATTAACGGAAAAAATACAAACCAATTTTTACAACTAGACCTACCCAAAATATTTACAGTGATCGAAAAGAAAATTACGGAAGACAACATATCCATTGATGACTTCAATACAAGTGTCAAGGAAATGATGACAGAGTATTTCAATACACAAGGTAGTGCCGAAATGAAAGAAAAATCGTCCGAAGTATTGGTGATTCAAAGCAGCTATGTAGATGAAGTACACCCGGATGATGTTTCTGAATGTTCCGACATCCACAGCTTTCCGGATGATAGTGGCCATAATGAACTAAATGTCATGGAAGATGAAAGTGATGAAACATCATCTATATCTACAGCAATTCTTGAGTGTCTAAGCGTTATTCAGACCGAAATATCAGAGATGAAAGAGCAGCTGTCCAGTCATATTGCATGCTCCGAACTACAAGTTGGTCAGCTCAGAGACGAAATATGCAGTATGAAAAGTCACTGTACGACACATAGCTCGTCCACGGATGTCAACATAGAAAACTTGTCTGATAAACAGAACGGATTGAGAAAAGATCTTCAAAAAACAAATGAAGACTTCAAAGAATCTTTGATTCCTTGAAGTTACTGCATGAAAAAATGCCGAAATACGAAAAACACCAACCACCACCCAGATTAGCTCCGAAGAAGAACAACTGAACATTCCTCACTCTAATGAATACCCCGACAAATACGGTACACCGAATACAATTACACCAGTTACGCATGCACGAAATAGTAGCGATACATCCTGCAATGAAAATTCTATAAGACGGGCGGATGAAGAAACAAATTTTATAACCCTCATCGAGAATCGAACCTTGATTATAGGAGACTCGATATTAAAAGGAATTCAACGGAATGGCCTAAATAGTACAACAGATTTTATTGCTGCAGTTGGGGCGACAGTCAAAGATTTTGTGTTAAGGATTCGACAATTAAATACCGCGCAATATGCCAACGTCGTCATATATTTTGGCAGAAATGAGGTCGCACGCGGGAAGACGGCCGTGGCATAAGGCGCGGAAATAAAAGACGTCATCAATGCACTAGTTTGGCGGGAATGTAAGGTGTACCTTAGTACTCTGTGTCCCAGGAAAGATGCAGAAATAGCCGCATACGATGCTTTAAAACAGATTTGCCTAGATACCGGTGCTTGCCTTGTTCAAAGTCATATATTCTTCACCTATATGAACAAGAAACCGGCAACACACTACTTTTCACCCGATGGAATCCATCTCAACGGTCGTGGTTTGAGTACATTACTCATGTGCTTCAATGAATGGATTAATGTCGAAGACAACCTTTCCACCGACCAATATTTGGATGGAGTGCACGCGCGGCTGATAACGGAAGCAGTCACATAGTTTCAAATCGTGGCCACTCACGATACTGTGACTATTGTGACATGAATAATCACAATACCCAGGACTGTGGTCTCAATAGAAACGGTAGCGGAAAAAGATGGCACATGACAGGAAATGGACACTCGCCACAAAACAGAAACAGGAAATAGGACAATGACGGCAAATACTCATCACAGTTTGAGAATAAAAATATGTACAAACATTTACAAACTATATGCAGCACGTGTGACGAACTTACATGTGATTGTGGTTCTAATTTATTGCTGGAAAAGGAATCTCATAAAACAGAAATAGTTATCAATAATGATGATAATTTAATAGGAATACACCAAATGCATGTAAATATTAAAAATAATTATAATATAAATTCTACGTCGGAAACTGATAATAATTCAACCTCTAACGTAAATTGTATAAATACCGATACTGTTGTGAGTGAAGTTTCGCTGTCCCCAATCAACCTCTAACGTAAATTGTATAAATACCGATACTGTTGTGAGTGAAGTTTCGCTGTCCCCAACTAAAGATGCTATTTCGAATGATAATATAATAAACATAGTAATCACAGATCACGTTAATACTATTGAAACAAATAATGTACATTTAAAGAACAACAATTCAAACATAAGTTCATTCAACTATAATAAAAAAGGATTACATATTGCTAATCTTAACGTACATCATATAATGCCAAAGATTTTTGAAATAAAATACCACTTAATTAAGCCAACCAAACTCGACAGATATATTTGGGCTCTGTGAAACTTTTCTTACTGCAAAATACCGATGATAATGATATATATATCAACAACTTTACATTTGAAAGAAAAGACAGGAAAGGTTAACAGGGAGGTGGTATCCTAGCATATATCGCTAATAAAGTTCCGTATACAAGATATGGATAGAGATAAAGTATTCTAATTGTACAGCTTTCCTCCTAAATTTTGTTTATCGAGCACCTGATTCGAAAGTATTGTTACAAAATTACGAAACAGTTTGTAATGTTAGAAATCCCACCGCTGCCACCAGTGTTACGAAAATGTTTGTAATGTTGTAAGAATAATGTTAGTTAGAAATCCCACCACTGCCACCAGTGTTACGAAATTACGAAAATGTTCGTGATGTTAGTTAGAAATCCCACCGCTGCCACCAGTGTAAAGAAATTACGAAACAGTTTGTAATGTTAGAAATAATACTTAAATATTATTTCCACACAATTAAATGTTCCTTGTAGATGATGTATAAGGACGTAGTAAATATAAATAAGTCTTTCACAAAGTTGATGACTTTTATTAAACGTTTCTAAGAGTTATCAATCACTGTTGAGTGTTCCAAATAATATGTCAGAGAAAATAATCCAAATATCAAAGTTCTTTTAAGAATAAGTGCTAAAATCTCTTATAGTACTTTAAAAGTCTCTCTCTAACTCCAGGAAGCCCTGCTAACTCTGATCATTCTAAAGAAATGTACTTCAATAATTCTGACTGAAAAGGCTCACCAAGAACCCCGAACTGAAGAATGTCAGCCCTTTATTCATAATTTTGATAGAGCATACTGACCAATCAGTGACCAGAAATAAGACATAACAATACATTCTGGTAGGTGATAAACTCGGTCTTTATCCTTGATGTTCAACCAAGATTACTGTTAAAATTAATGTATTTACAGTGTGATTATTTTGAAACCCTGCATATTTCATACACATTTATGCAAATTGATTCAAAATATGTATCTTTCAAAATCGAAACTTGAAAATTGTCATATTTTTACTCTGCCAAAGATTTTTATTTAACTATAGAACTCAAGGATAAAAACCGAGTAACACACTTTTTATCACCTAGAGAAAATAAGGTAAAATCTGAACATTTTGTCAATGCAAAATTATGAATATACTCTTCCATAAGCCATTTAGCTAAGCAAGCTAAGCCAACCAATGAACTAAATGACCGCTTTCAACGAAATGGTTTGGTGCCGAAACGACCTGATACCCTTTCAACACAAGTAGGTCGCACACCCATCATCCTAACACAAATGACATGAGCTTGCTGCATGGACAGTGAGCTTGCTGCATGGACAGCCAGCAAGTAGGTCGCACAACATCAGCCAATACAACAAATGACATCAGCTAGCCAGCAAGTAGGTCGCACACCTATCATCCTAACACTTAAATGACATGAGCTTGTTGCATGGACAGCCAGCAAGTAGGTCGCATTGCCCCAACATCATTCAGCTTAGGTAAACAAGCCAACGCACCAGATGACATCAAACTTGCTGCCTGAACAGCCATTCATCTCTTAATGCTAATGTAGCAGGACAATCCAAATACTTACATTATCTACCTTCACTAAAATATATGCTTTACAGCCTCTACAAGGGATTAAATGAAGTCAGATAAGTATGTGGTTATATATGTGATCAAACTAAACTACGTAATTAAACCATATACATTTATATTTCAAACATGTGAGGTAATATAAGATTATCTAAAATCATAACAGTATCATGGATTGAATTATTTGAAACTCAGCTTGACAAATTGGATCATTTGAATTTAGAAATTCATATATTAGGAAATTTCAATATCAACTATTTAACAGAAACGGATTCTGAAAAGTATAGTATATATAAATATTTATACTACAAGATCCGATCTAATATGTGAAATTAAAGTACCTGTTTACAGTATAAGTGATCACTATCCAGTATGCTTTTCACGATCGACACATAATGTTAAGTCAGGGCGAGTTACCCATGAGACAAATCAAATACAGATCTTTTAAGAAATTCGATGTACATACATTCTGTAATGATTTAGCAAAATCACCATTCGAAATAGTTGAATATTTTGTTGATCCAAACGAGTCCTTAAATGTATTCTATACAATATTAAATACTATTCTAGAAAAGCATGCACCTATTCTGAGAAAAGAGAATAAAACATGAAACCCAGCCTGGGTGGTTTACTGATGAGATTAAGAACGCTATTTATCAAAGAGATAAGCTACATAAAGAAAAACAGTTTGAACAATATAAATTATTACACAATAAAATTTCATCCAATATAAAGAAAAATAAGAAAAAAATGTATAACAACGCTATTAAAGAAAATCAAAACCCAAAATATATTTGAAAAACTTAAAAAACTTAAAAAACAACATTTTTAAAACAGGAAAAAAACAACAATGGAGGCATTTCAATACCTGATAGGCTAATCAAAAATGATCATATCATTGAAGGACAATTAAATATTATTAATGCATTAAATGAGCATTTTATAAATATTTCAAACATTGCTAAAAAGACGAGTTTGTAAAAGGAGATTTCTCTGAATTACGGCAACAACTTGATATTAAATTGAAATATGATTTAGTATAAAACTCATGACACCTTTTGAAGTTAGAAAGTTGATTGATAAACTTGATAGTAACAAATCAACAGGTATAGACGGTGTTTTAAAAAATTGTGGTGATTACATAACATCCTCCATAGCTTTAATCATAAATAACAGCATACAAACTGGAGTGTTCCCTGATACTTTTAAGGAGGCATGTGTGATTCCTATACACAAAAATGGAATTAAAGACCACCCATGTAATTATCGTCCAATTTCAATCTTGCCAACAATTTCAAAATTATGTCAGCGTCATATAGCCATTCAAATACTATTCTATTTCAAGACGTATAATGTTATTCACGAGACCCAGTCAGGTTTCAGACAATATCATTCATGTCATACTGCTCTGACATGGTTGATACAAGCATGGTTAAAAGATATAGACTCAGGTAAATTATTAGGAGCTGTATTTCTTGATTATTTGTCTGGTATTATTTCCAGGTAATACTACAGGAGCATCTAATTGATTCGTATCGGGTATTATATTTTTCACTTCTAAACATCTGTATATACTATTAATTAGATTATTTTCTATTAATTAATCGATTAATTCTTGCATGAACATTTGTGCTCCCGGAAAGTAAACTATTAATACTTTTTTCTTCAGTTATATCATCAGCTACAACTTTAGCTGTATCTTTTGTGGCAGCTTTTGTAAGTTCTTTTAAAATTATCTTACCTTTTGGTTTAGGTTTAATAACTGAAACTAATTTATCAGCAGCCATTTGTCCTACTTCATCTCCACGTTTTTTAGAACCACTTTCTATGTTGTTTTTTTCAGCAGTTTCTAGTGCTTTCTTGCCTGCTGTTTTTACAGACTCACTAAATATCTTAGAGCCAACCTTTGAAAAAATTTCAAATATACCAGCTCCGGTTAATCGGTTAGCTTGAGTATATGTTCCTGTGCTAGTGTCATAAACTTTTTATAAACATGTCATATAACATATATTAATTAATTCCTTTAAAACAAATCGAAATGATGTATGGACTCCATTTAAATTAATAATTTTGCCGGAGAAGTCGGTTATGTAAATATTATTACTGTTAATGAACATTTTGTTTACCTCACAGAACCCGAATCTTATCGGTTCATCTTTAAAAGGATATGATCTCGTAAGGTCAGCTGTACTTATTTCATAAATAACATCCCCGAATAGAATTACTTATCAAATCACAGTAGATATACAATGTATTGATAGAATTTATTATGTTTGGTGTTACTGTTCAAAATTTAGTTTCTCTAATAACTGCATCTTTGTCAAACCCGCTCAAGGTGTGAAAGTTTGTTTCTCTAAAATCAAGCATGAAATTATTATAAATCAAACTCATTTTTTATTGGGACAGGTGATTCATTAGTTAAATCACCGTTTAAAGTCAATGTTTCTTTTATGTAATTATCAGCATAACTGTAATTTCCATTTGCAAAACTAAAAAATTTCCAATCTGTTCCATTGTGATACCTTATCACTTTGTTATTAAAATCTTCACTAATATTATACTACGAGTAAGTCATAGAATTAATCTTATCGAGTCCAATGCCATACTGTTTGTTCTTGCCTAATATTAATGGTCTGTCAAATTACTTGGTGTATTTGAGCTATTAATTATTGACGCTTTTTCTGATGATAATACAATTTTTTGTTCCATTATACATATTAGTAGATAAAATTAACTACCTAAATAAAACATTTTAAAACTTGATTTTTCAAAATTGAAAACTTAGGTAGTGCTACTTTTTACTTCTGATCCGAAAAATAATGGCATTCCTTCTGTTAGAAATAGTTTAAATGTTTCTTTTATTGTTGGTTTGTTATTTTCTAGTTTTGGATATAATAACTTTTCCTTTGTGCATTACTAAAATAAAAATGTATTACGTCCCCTCCTGTATAAGTAAAGTCTATTTCAAATACATAACGTCCGGATTTATTAATATGGAGCCCTGCATCAACAAGAACAAAATATTCTTCAGTATTTATAAATGGGTCGGTTACACCCAATACGCCCACAATTACTTGCCCCACCAGAGCGTGGAGCTATAGCACCACCAACGCTACCACCGCCACCACCAACGCTGCTGTCACAACTGCAACCAGCTGTCAGGCAAACCGCAGATCCTGAAGACCAAGCACCGCCGACTGATTACATGGAGGAGATGAAGCAGCAGATGGATCCTATGTCTAGATTAAAAAAAGCTCCAGAAAGAGTGCTTAGACCAAAACCTGCCAAACACGCTGATTTCAGGGAGGAACTAAAGCAGAAATTAGAGTCTGGATCAAAATTAAGAAGTGCTTCAGAAAGAGTGCTTAGGCCAAAACCTGCCGAAGAGAAAGGAGATGAACTAAAGCGGGATATAGAGTCTGGATCAAAAACAAATCATATGCTACCAAGTATTTATCCAAATGGTACTTTCTGTGGTAAATAGTTTTCTTTCGGTTGTAGTTGTAACCTGCAATAAGATTGTAATCGTTGTGAACTCTACAATTAAGGCAAATACGCTCGTTGTCAAACACCTCATAAGTGCAATTACAATTATTACATGCATTAGAGCATTTGTAACACAGCTTGGTTTTGACAAAGCTTCTTTTGATCAGTCCTGTAAAATAAGTTACAATCTAAACATACTCCAGGGGGATCAATACTATCCAAAACTCTTTCACAATATTTATAATTCATTATACTATACTATAGAATTATATATTTAAAATATAGGCTTAAAGAAATATTATCTTATGTAATTATATAATGGAACGTATAGAAAAGAACATCAAAAACTTCAAGGAAGATCAAATGACATATGCTCAAATGGTTGATTTTGAAGATATGAATAAACTTGACAAAGAGTTACTAGTTTTTACAAACTTTCAAGATCTGACTGAAAGAATTATAACAATGGCACGACAACTAAAATTACCATGGAAAATAAATAAAACAGATATAAACAGGTTGCGTGCTTTTTGTAAAAAAATAATTTCATCAGCAACTTACAGTTTTGTAATTGAGGATTCTTATATTGCTTACTACAGCATTTTGTTAGAGAAAGGAATTAATATTATTGTTTATGCTAGTTAAATAAAAATAATGTAATCTGTAGTATATGAAAAGTTATACAGAAACAGTAGCTGACTTTAAAAAGACTCTCATGATCAAGGCGACAGAGGAGATTGAAGAGTTTAAAAAAAAAACGGATGAAACTCTTGGAGGGAGCTATTAGATTGTGTTACAGTAAACGGTTAAGTAACAGTGAAAGGTTAATAAAGACACTCACAGACCTGGCGACAAATGAAATCAATATTTTTTTTTAAAAAAACAAGCAGACGCAGTAGACAAAAAGGTTGACATTTTTAGCTGGTAATTTGTTTTTGCTGTACACCCCACTGAATTTCTGTATACCTAGCTGCTTAACCCATTTTATTATATTTAAAGGGACACTGTCCGTAAGTAAGCAGATATTGAGCATAACCAAATAACTGGCTGACTTTTATTCAGTGAAATGTATACATAAAAACATGAGGATAGACCCTAAGAAGTATGTAGGAATACATTCGTGAGTTTTAAAAAAAATATTTTTAATTATTATATGTAAATAAAGTGGGACCCACAATATTTACCTTTTCTGCGATCACGTGACTTCCATTAGCGCATTAGGTTTTCACCACAGTATATATTGCGAAATATGTATAGCCCGCTTAGCTCAGACGGGAGCGTTGTCGACCACTTTACACTCGCGCACACTATTATTACGGCGAGTGTAATTTTAGTTTGGGCTGTGAGTTCAAACGCACAAAGCGGATTTACTCTTTTTTTTGTACCGCGATTGAATTCCGTTAAACAATCTTGCTTTTAATTAGTAAATATTCAATAATGTTTAGTGTGTAATGTTTGCGAACATAATTATTGTGTGTTTTATAAGCTAAAAGTTACGGACAGTGTCCCTTTAAGTTAGAGATAGGTTCATTTTTTATTTTATTTTTTATAAATGGGATACTTCTATATGGTCTGATTTGTGAGTCTACTTGTAAACCATTTCCACGATCAAGTCTTAGTCCTTGTCCTCTTCTATCTACTTGCAAACCTTTTCCTAATAAGAGATCCGATCAACGGAATTCCTAATGATGCAAGAAGCCCAATAAATCCTCCGTCCTGCTGTTGTTTTTTAGTTAGTTGAACAGGGCAGCGACCTTTTGACTTTGCTATTTTATTTTTTTGTGCAGCTGTTAATTTATTTGATGCGAGAAGTGTTTGTTTTTATCACTAGGAACAGTTGCTGTTACGTCTTGCTGTTTTTTATCACTGGGAACAGTTACCATTTTATTACTAGAAGCGCTTACCAGTACGTCTTGCAGTTGTTTTTTTGTTAGTTTAATAGTGCACCAACCTTTTGACTTTGCTATTTTATTTTTTTGTGCAAGTGTTAATTTATTTGATTTTAGAAGTGTTTGTTTTTTATCAGAAGGAACAGTTACCATTCCATTTCCAAATATGTTACCAATTCAAGTGATGGCAGACCGCTAAGTGCCCCTGCTGCTAAAGGCCCTAATATCTTTGGAGCAAATCTAGCAACTGTTGGTAATATTGTTTTAGTTAACAAACCAGCTAATGCACCTAAAAAGCCTCCATTTCTAGACTGGGATCTCATCTGCGATTTTGATATATATTTATGTCTAATCCCCGTCCACCAGATTTAGCTTTGTTGATATTGTTAATCTGAGTAGCTGTTAGTAGCAAAGGAAAATTCCCAGTTAGTTGGTTATTTTTTAACCTGAGTGTTAATTCACTTTTATCCTCGCTAAACTCTGTTTTTGCCCATCTGTTAAAATTACTGAATAATTTACGTAAGTCATATATATTATAAGTTAGATTAAACAATAACTAGTTCATTTCCAACAGTATCAATAACAACATCTTCCTTGTATAATACTAAAGCGTAAACTTTATATCTAGCGGTAGGAACGTTGTTTAGTTTATATCTCAAACTTAGTTGTTTTGGATCAACACTGACTTCATTTCCCTTGTAACTCAAATCGAAATATATCATTCCGAAGAGATTTTTAAAATTACCCACATTGAGTAAAGGTCCAGTGTTTTTATCATTTTGCTTGTAAGAATAAGTAATAACATCTCTGAATATTCTTAAGATATAAGCATAACTATATTCGGTTTCTTGATAATAAACTCTATTTCCAACTTCTAATTTAGCTGATTGTAAATAACAATTAGCATCAGCAGCATTGAGCTTAAACGTATCCAAAAGATGAGGATTTTGTGTTTGAGAAGAACTCTTGTCTGACATTTGTAGATAAACAAAAACATGTTCTGGATTTTTGACTCCAGCCGTTATTCTAAATACAGATTCTGTTAGTTGAGTACTTCCGCTTTCTTGTATCATTTCACGAAGGTAAGTCCAACTTGTTGTTGACATGTGATTTGTTGTCAACCATTTGTTTATTGTTTATTGATTTCTCCAATCCGTGTATTAATATTTTGAACACCAGATCTTATTTGTTCACTTAATTTCTTGTAGTTTTCTCTTCTAATCCATCTTATTTCTTTTTCAGCTCTTTTAAAGCATCACTCAACAGTTTTATTTCATCTTTTAATCCGTTTTGAATTTCAATCATTTTCTCACGGTTTGCTTGTAACTTTGTTTGTATTTGACTTAGTTTATCATCAACACTTGTTGTTAAATCTTTTATCATATCTGAAATTTTATCAATATTATAATCACGTATGATCTTTGCTACTCTTCTTACAGTAAATTGCTTTGTTGCTGCATCATCCGCTTTTTCTGGATTACCAACATTGATAATTTTATTATTATCCATGTTAAGATCACTTTTTAAAACATTTTCCTGGTTTTTGCCTTTGTTAAGATAATTAACCAGATGTTTTGTTTACATACTCAGACAGCACAATACCAAAATGTGTAATATTAACGCTGCCAGTAGTAACTTCCTCGCCAAGATCATTAACAAGTCCAATTATATATAATATGATTAGATTACATTTCACCAGTAACGTTACGCTTTGCTAAATTCCTCGGGCGATCCAGATACAGGAAGTCGTACTGCTTGTCAGTTGCTTTTTTATACTGATCATTACTTACATCTTGTTCTCTAGAAAGCATGTTTATTTCATTTATACTCGGAGTCGCAAAGAAGATGTAATGAGAGAAATTCAACCGAATGTCTTTGGAAGTTTTGTAATAAGATTGAGTTAAATAAATCACACAACAATTTTTGTGTCTTCCCTGGATGAAATAATTAATAATATCATTTTGATTGCGTTCACAAACATAATCATCAAAAATGACTATCTTCTGATTATCTGAATCTAAAGTATCCACAGGGATAACTTCATCATTTGAACATTCTAATATGTCTTCGACTGGGATTTTATTCTTTGTTGCTATCTTTTCAAGTTTTTGTGATAAGACCTGATACTTGTACTGCTCCAAGTTTTTAGCAAACAAATAAATCTTGTCATAGTAAAATAAAGGTTTTAATAGCGTATGAACTAATGTGTTTGTCTTGCCAGATCTTGAATTACCACATATAAGCATTCTAAAACAACAGTTTGGCATGAAGTTCCACAACTGTTTAAAATTACCGTTTTGTGAGGTTTGGTGCACCCTAGAACCGGTTTAACCCCCCAGTGGCCTACTTTGCCACTGACCGTTCCAAGGCAGTAGCACTATTGTCAACCCTTTTGTGTTTGTGATGTCGTTTGCATTTAGTATTGCTTTTGCCTTCTAGTTTGTCTGTTTGCGTGTTTGTTTCTGTGTTTTGTGGTTGACTGTCCTCCTTGAATGCTACTTTCCCTGTCCGATCTTTTTATATTTCTTTTCATATCATAGTTTGGAATTTGCATTATAATAATACTTAGATAATAGTAATATTATCTAGCTGTTATTATATATGTCAAAAGTGTATTGCGGAATAAAACAAATTCCCCGTGGTAAGCAACTTGGAACAGAAGCAGAAGCTAATCAAGTTAGATATTATGGATAACAATAAGTTAAGATGAGTATCCCAGGACCTACATAACAAAAAGATGCAAATCCTACATGGAGACCGGAAATGAAAAATCCAGGAAGTCTGTCGAAAACAGAAGAACCACCAAATACTATTTATTTGATAGGATTAGAAGCAGAAAGAAAACAAATAAATAAAATGTTAAGCAAATCTAAATCACCTAGTGAGATAACACGTCTGGAAAAGAAGTTGGTTAATATACAAAATGAGTCTGAAAAAGCACATGCAAATATCAAACTTATAAAAAATAAAAAAGCGATTAAGCCTCCAGCTAAAAAAGCAACTAAGCCACCGGCTAAAAAAGCGATTAAGCCTCCAGCCAAGAAGAAGACGCAACCCACAACTTCGAAGAAATAAATGAACACAGTGCGAAAATTAAACTTATCTTAACTTAACTTAACATATCTTTATTTATCTTATTTTAATCTAACCTTATATTATACATGTCTTTGTTAAAATAGAAAGAATTAGCAGATAAAAATCGAAAAGCGAGGAAGTACAAGAACATGAGGCACACCGGGGATTACTTCAGTTATTTGATGAAGAACCTCGTACAGCAAAATTCGATAGTAATTTTAATGTTGGTTAATTAATGAAGCCGTGATAAAAGCATATAACTATCCTTTACCAAAAGAATTAGTCCAACATGCAGCAACCACTGGTGAGTATAATTTTGAACCATTGCTTACAGATGTTTCTAAAAAAAATCAAGACAGTTGGACGTGACAAGGATACCCTATCTAAGCAGATAACAAAAGAAAAAGATACATTAAAAAAAGCAGATATGAGCTAGATAGGCAAGCTCTAATAAACGAGACAAAGGCTTTGGTAGATTATAGAAGTAGGATTAATGAAATAATTTCGTTAAGCAGGCTCATTTCGCGAAGGAAAACCCGTATCAGGGGAAGGAATACAACAAAACAAAAATTCCTACAAGGTCGACAAGAATGGTCACTATGGAGAGTTACACATTGATTTACCTGAGCTTGTTGGTCATCACAAACTTATTGCCAAACAAGGAAAAGCAGTTGTGTTAGACCTAAAAGTAGCTGATGATGTTATAGACTTGATAACAAAGCGTTATAATAATTTAAAAAACTTATTCAAAACTGTCTCAGAATGTTTTTAAAGAACTAACAGAATTATCTGATTTACCAATTCATAAAGGTTCTTTAAAGTTTAAAAAGATTTTAGGAGGTTGTGCTGATGTTAAAAATTACAATAGTCCTAATGATTTGGTTAATGATCTGGAGTGAGTATGCGGAAGTATCTAATCAGGAAATAATAGTCCACAGCTAATAAATAAAGGTAAACTCAGCAAAAATAGAAAGTATCCACTTTGTTTTCCTGCAAAATCTGAGAGAGTAAAAAAGAACTAACAATTGTAGCATGATTTTCTTTTAATAACATCTTTGTTTGATGTTCACACAAAATTTCATCGACATATACCGAATGCTTAAAAAATAAATCAAACTTTAAAAACATAAGTGTGAAAACAAAATTCACAAAACTTAACAAATGTAAAGATTAGCGACAATAACACAGATTTAGCAGTCTAAGCCCATTCAAATACACAGAACAATGTTCAAACCCTCGCTAATATCTCATGTGTCCACCGTTACACCGAATACACTCAAACACGACGTCGCATGCTTCTGACGTAACGACTGACGAAGCATCGAGCAAATCTGGGACGTTGTATACGTCAGGATGACCGTATCTAAAGTGTTCAGGACCTTGCAGCAGCACTTGTCCGCGAATGGAACACATCACCTCCAGAATTCGTCGGTCGTTACGTCAGAAGCATGCGACGTCGCATTCTTGCGTGTATTCGGTGTAACGGTGGACACATGAGATATTAGCGAGGTTTTGAATATTTGTCTGTGTATTTGAACCAACTTAGACTGCTGAATCTGTGCTATTGTCTTACCTTTTACATTTGTTCAGTTTTGTGAATTTCGTTTTCACACCTATGTTTATTAAACTGTGATTTATCTTTTTATTATTCGGTATATTTCGATGAAAGTTTTTGTGAACTTCAAACAAAGATGTTATTAAAAGAAAAAATCATGCTACAATTGTTAGTTCTTTCTTTCTCTCTCAGATTTTGCAGGAAAACAAAGTGGATACTTTCTATTTTTGCTGAGTATATTAGCATAATCGATGAATTATTAAAAATAGGTAAAATATCACCCAAAAAACATGAGCAACTATTTTCTGAATATTTTGATTAAATTATTGTCTAACTGTAATTATACATGGAAACCAAAGAATAATTAAGTGATCACTTGACGCGGCTTGACGCTGCATACAGGCATAGCTATAAAGTTTATGGGAGAATAAGCACAACATTACATGTTATCAGCGGATTAATTGGCTGTACTGCTGTCCTATCATTAGTTCCGACAGTTCCTGTTTTCATAGCTGTGGTTGGTGCAATTCCACCAGCAGTTGCTATTGTTCTAGGTAAAACAAGAATAGCAGAAAATAAGGTTTTGCTAAAAACACATCATAGGAGTTTTAAACAACTTCTATCATATGTCCAAAGAACAACAGGACTAGAAAATAATGAAGAGATAATAAGGATTACCTTTAATAAAATATTAGAAATTTAAAAGAATGATAACTTTACAGAACCTCTGGAAATGTATATGAAAGGTTCAAGCTTAAGGGAAATTAAGCTAGTAGAGATGCTCCCGCGGAGCATCCAGTCGTAATTCGACTTGTTTCCATATCCTATCATACTTTTCTCTGGTTGATTTTGTTTTAATCGGTTTTGTTTCTTTTTCTTTTTTTAATATTTTAAATATTTTCTGAAAAATGTAAATTTAATTGATATTTTTCGACCTTCTATTTGATCCAAAACCTTTACAATTTTGTAAAACAAATCTTCAAATCTTTGCCTATTTTCAGAAGACAAATCAAATGTTACCAAGTATTTATTTATCTAAATTGAGACAATATTCAGGGTGGGGTTTGTACATAACGTATATGTATGGGCTTGTATTATGTGACAATATCCAGGGTGAGGTTTGTACATGACGTATATGTATGGGCTTGTATTAAGGGACAATATCCAGGGTCAGGTTTATACATAATTCGCATATATAGGCCTGTATTATGGGACAATATCCAGGGTCAGGTTTGTACATAACGTCTATGTATGGGCCTGTATTAAAGGACAATATCCAGGGTCAGGTTTGTACATTCGGTATATGTATGGGCTTGTATTATGGGACAATATCCAGGGTCAGGTTTATACATGACGTATATGTATGTGTTTGTATTATGGTACAATATCCAGGGTCAGGTTTGTACATAACGTATATGTATGGGCCTGTATTAAAGGACAATATCCAGGGTCAGGTTTGTACATAACATATATGTATGGGCTTGTATTATGGGACAATATCCAGGGTCAGGTTTGTACATTAGATATATGTATGGGCTTGTATTATGGGACAATATCCAGGGTCAGGTTTGTACATAACGTATATGTATGGGCTTGTATTATGGGACAATATCCAGGTTCATGTTTATATATAATTCGTATATATGGGCCTGTATTAAAGGACAATATTCAGGGTTAGGTTTGTACATAACGTATATGTATGGGCTTGTATTATGGGACAATATCCAGGGTGAGGTTTGTACATGACGTATATGTATGGACTTGTATTAAGGGACAATATCCAGGGTCAGGTTTATACATAATGCGTATATATGGGCCTGTATTAAAGGAAAATGTTCATGGTCAGGTTTGTACATAACGTATATGTTTGTTTTTGTATTATGGAACAATATCCAGGGTCAGGTTTGTACATGACGTATATGTATGGGCCTGTATTAAAGGACAATATCCAGGGTCAGGTTTGTACATAACGTATGTATGGGCTTGTATTATGGGACAATATCCAGGGTCACGTTTATAAATGACGTATATGTATGGGCTTGTATTAGGGACAATATCCAGGGTCAGGTTTATACATGACGTATATTTATGGGCCTGTATTAAAGGACAATATCCAGGGTCAGGTTTATATATGACGTATATGAAGATTAGCGTCTTCCACAATGGTTGCCTGAGGAGGATATGCAGAATATTCTGGCCCATGTAAATCACCAATGAAGAACTGTACAAGAGGACAAAGAGTCAAAACGTGGTCACTGAGATCAAACGCCGCCGCATCCGTTGGCTTGGACACGTTCTTAGAATGGACCAGGACCGTATCCCAAAGACTGCATTGAGATGGACACCACCAGGCAGAAGAAAACAAGGACGCCCTAAAATAACATGGAGGCGCACCATACTAACTGAGCTGAAGGTGATAGGTTTGAATAATTATGAATCAATTGAGCACAGTTAGAAAATGCATATTCGAAAAAATGCTTTAATCATCTATATACATTTTTTTCGTAATTACATAATGTTAAAACATTGGTATGGATCCGTAAGGAAGCTGGGCACTGTAGTTGAAAAATAAAATATACGCATCACGGTTTATGTATATATCCAGGGAGTAAGTATACATACTTTCTCCCGGATATATCTAACAGACAGATTGATGCAGTAGATAGTCTGACCATGTCCGACTACTTAGTTCAGTTGCTAGAGTATCGGAAAGGTAGTCCGGAGGTCGAAAGAACAAAACGGTCCCAGGTTTGAGTCCCGCTCCGGCTGCACATTTGTCTAGCCTTAATAACGGTTGGTGATCCAGCCATTGTCGATTCGCACTGGATCACCGATCAAGACTAGATACAGTAGCATTCCGAGTTTCGTTCCATGCCATATCTGTCTGGGGGTCGAACTTAAAATGTTTGTTTTTTTATTATTATTATTTTGGTGGTTGGTGGTGGTGGTGTTGGTGTTGGTGGGGGGGGGGGGGGGGGGGGGGGGGGGGGGTGGGGGGGGGGGGGGTGGGGGGGGGGGGTGGGGGGGGGGGCACATACCGCGCAATCAAACATGAACTGTGCTCGGCCTTTTAGGTTTATATTACACCCTGTGAATGAAAGACAGCAGAACTGCTAAAATATGGTGTGGTCGCGAAATCTAAAGTCGAGGAGAAAAAAATTGAACTTAGTCAATTCAAACTCGTCTTTTGGAAACCCGATACTGGTGTTTTGAATCACAAAGCGATAATTTCGCTCTGTTTCATAATGACGGATAAATATGCAGACATCTTCATGAGCATTAAATATGTGCTCAGACTGTGAAGTCAAAGCGATAATT